>WYDI02033388.1:0-34955 GCA_009867235.2 Psittacus erithacus | reverse complement strand
GAAGTTTAGACTGGATATAAGGAAGAAATTCTTTACTGTGAGGGTGGTGAGGCACTGGAATGGGTTGCCCAAGGAAGTTGTGGATGCCCCATCCCTGGCGGTGTTCAAGGCCAGGTTAGACAGAGCCTTGAGTGACATGGTTTAGTTTGAAGTGTCCCTGTCCATGGCAGGGGGGTTGGAACTGGATGATCTTAAGGTCTTTTCCAACCCAAACTGTTCTATGATTCTATGATTCTAACAACAACAAAAAAAAAACCCAAAAACCACTCCACCCCCCAAAAAAAACCCCAACCCCTGCAAAAAAAAAAAAACAAGAAACAAAAAACAAACCTCACCTCCCTCTCTTTTTTGAGGGGAAAAATGGTCGGAAGAATCTGTCCTAATCTTCAGAGAAGTCCTAGCCCTCTTTTTCTCCTGTGCAGAACAGGAAACTACTGACGTTTTAAGAAAAACAATTTTTCTGGACTACATGACTGCCACCTGCTAACAACTTAAAGGTAACACTGACCAGCAACTGAGTTAAAAAATTGACTAGAAGAGGATGAACCTAAACACTCAAAGCACTTCCTCCTTACCTCTGAAATGACTAAACATTTTTAACTAGGCAGTTTTAAATACACTGATGTTTGCCTTAGGAAACAAGTAGTGTATGTCTCATTTGAGCTGGGAAGCAACTTGATTTCCTGCTTTTATCAACCACATTATCATCACATAACACATTCCTTTAGAGTCCTGTGGATATTTTTCCTTGCAACATCTATGATTCATCCTGTGCAGGAAGGAATTAGCAGCTTCAGCAGGTGTACGCAGGGGAAAAGAGATGGGAAAGTCAGCTCTTGTTCATTTCCTGTACACCATTTTGTAAAAAATCCCACAAAAATTGCATAAACAGCAATAACTGAGCATAGCAAAACACACACTAGCTTCCTTCTGAATGGAATTCCCTCTCCTGTGCACCTAGCCCTGATGCAATAAAGACGCAATAAGAAATACTAAGGGACAGCCATTTGCAGAACTGTATTTCCCAGCCTATACTCATACAAACCATTTACACAATGACAATTAAGTCTGCTTCTTACATCTTAGACATAGCTTTAGAAACTGGTGATACAAGAGACTGACCTAAACCAGCCCTTAAAGGCAATTTGCATAGTGAGATACAGCTTGCTTTAACAGGCAGCCTTTGCCTTATCAGTAATGTAGTAAAAGAATTTACATAGTGTAAGTTGCTGTGTAAAGTTATCTCTGTGTTCCAGAGCTGGACTTAGCCCGAGGAAACTACTCCTGGCACTAAGATCTGCCCCTATGTAAGAGACAATATTAATGAGATTATGAAAACATACATTGCTATTAACCACAACTCCCAGGGAAGCAAACCCTGCCAACTGTTTATTTAAACTTACAAGTGCTGAATTTAAATGTTTAGCTCCAGAATTATGAAGTCACTCCTTGAAAACAGTTTTCCTGATGGCTTTCTCCAGCTCATCTAGTCATGATTAATAATTAGCATACTTCTACAATAAGCATGCTTGACTGACTGAGTGGAAAGTAATAAGGTATCTGAGAAGGTAAGGCATGCTTGCATTTCATGCAGAAAACTAAACAACCACCACGAGAACAACTTGTACTGTAAAAAGAAATACACAAGTAGAACACTAGAATAAAAGACTCGGTCCACACTGTAGGCTAGAAATGCAGAAGCACCATGTCTGCACACACAGAACTGTACCCTAGCACCAGCTAGTGGTAAGAATTATTGAAAGCATTTTTACAAGAAAAATAAACATGTTCAAAAAAGAAAAGCTTCAGGTTATTATATATCGCCTCCTAGTTGTCAAGCCTGATTTTAGTTTTAAAATGCTACTAACAAAACCAAAGTTACTACTGGTTTCACAGAGCATGCCTACCCCATCTATACAGCACCTCAAGTAGTCTTGATTGTTCCAGTTGTTTGCAACTGAAAGCAGCATTAGTACAGACAACAGATGCTTTCTCCATACTCAGTACTATTTCACTCTCAGAACCAGCTTATCGCTACATAAGTAGCAGGCAGCCGAAAGAATAATTAAACATTATTCTTACCACACTTCCCCTTCCACAGAGTATTGTCAACATCTTCTCCCAACATAAATACTTGTGTTGAAGTTTAAGTGATTAATTCAGCTAAGAAACTTGGCCGGTCATCCAGTTTTGGAATCCAATCCTGTAGTGTTTGAATCAGTTTACAGAGGCAGCCCTACAAGATCTGCTCTAGTTTGCAAGGGATACCATCATATGCCACTTGATAAATCTAAATTCATCCAAATTTAAACGGGCCTTATCTTTATCCCTGTACCACTGTTGGTGTAATTGACACAGATTCATTTTAGTCAGATAGTAGGAACAGTACACAGGTAATGGCTACGAAATCCTACACAACTTAACTGATGGACTGAAGACATCAGCAGCTGTCAAGTTCTGGAGAGGACAATGTTCAAGTGAAGCATGTCTGCTCAGTCTTAGACAGAAGCCTTCTGTTCTGCAGATGGAGAAAAACATCTCAGATTCCATAGCCTGTGATCAGGAGGTAGTGAAATGACTTTACTGACCTGACACCATTAGTCTGCCAATCAGATACACTGATTACCTTTTTGCTAAAGTCAGTCATATGGGACTTTAGGAAGGCCACTTGGAGCTTGCATATAGAAGCCAAATATCTAAGACTAGCTAGTTATGACCGTATCATCAATTCAATAAAGTGGTACTGAGAAACTCTCAATAACTATAGGAAAGGAAGCACTTGTCCTAGCAGAAGGGCTTGTGTGCAGTATAACGGGCAAGCAGTGAACTCTGACAAGAATGACAAGCAAACCATGAGACATTTGTGAGTAGTGGAAAACTCCATTGGTAAGCTTGGACAGTGCTTTGCGTTGTGAAAAATTAGATTTTTATAAACAAAACCTGCTACTGGTACAAATTCCCCAGGCTGCAGAAATCCAGGACTCTGAAGGACCTTGAGCCTAAGCTAGAAAGAGTAACATAAACAAGAATGAAGCAAAGCAGCAAGAATACTTAAGTGCTTGAGTTTTAAGAGTCTCATTCCCCAGGACATTTCAAGCACAAGCTAAGTAAATATCTTAGTAGTTCATCCAATTCTTTGTTTTACCTGTAAAAAGATCTTTAAGTAATATTACTTTTTTTTTTTCCTAAAATTCAGAGCTATTAAATGATCAGTAACCCCAGCAGTTCAACTGTGCCAGTCTCTCCCAGAGAAACTATTAGTTGAAGCCACAACATGTAGCACACTGTCTCCTGTTTTTAAGCACAAACTAGAAGAGCAGAGAAACTTGAGAATAAAGACCTTGTTTCCATTAACATGACAGCAATTGGCCATACTGGTATCACTTGGGGCTGGCTGGTTTCAAGGCTGCTTCAGACTCTGATGAGAAAAATCTAAAAGTATTTTTTCCTTCCATGGCTCACTAGGGCTTCGACACACAAAAATTTCCTTGTCTAAGCACGTAAGAGTCACTTTTTCAGTCATTATGAATATATCGAGTCTGATATCCAGATTTACAAGAGTTTTCACTAGTATTTGTCTCTACTGTGGGCTGACACGTGTCTGTGCTTATGCACACCCAGGCAACCTGAGAAGCCAATTCATAAATTTAGAGAGCATAACAGCAACAACATTGATATTTTCGCAATATAGAAAATTTAAGTGTTCAGATCTTCAACTAAAGACTTGTAGGCTTCTCTGACCACCAGAAATAGTATAAACTGAATTACAAGTTGACTGAACACCACCAGATGGTATATATTCTCAATGCAAATGCAAGGAAAATAAAGATGACTTGTATACACACAGCCAGATGTAGCTAAATTTCAAGCACAAATAAATGACTACAATCAACAAAAGCAAAACCTTCCAGGCAAAGAAAACTGAGAGGTATATCAGGCAATAAACAGTGCAAGAGAGAGGAACAAAGACCAGCACAGACTATGCCAACAGAACAGCTTGTTCTGTTCAGTGTGATTGAGTGACAAGGTCTGGAAAAACAGGATTAACAGTCACAGATGTGCCTGAATACAAGTGAAGAATACCACAAGGAAGCAACTGAGGTATAGTACAAGAGAGTTTGAGACAAGGTTGATAGTGGAAGCTGTTATTTTTATTGTAAAAATACATGTTTCCTTCATGTTTCCCTGACAGCCAGCCAAAATCTGTCACCTGCTTTTTTACTACTGCCAGTATGTTAACCTCACTGGTTTTGGATAGCTCTGAGAGCAAGGAATGGTTGGCCTGCTGCAGCATTTCTCACTCTGAGAGGGTAGCATGTTGCAGTAAGCTTTGTAGAGACATTTATAATTTAAATGAGCAGCCTCAGAGCCCTAGGACTCATACACAGAAATCCTCTACATCAAGTGTGACATGCTAAAATATTAATGTGAGTTTCCACTATTTAATGACTCTAAACTAGCAATATTAATCTCAGGCTAGACAGAAAACATTATCTTGCTTTTCTACATCCTCTTTCACCTTTTTGCAAATAAGCATACAGTGACACTCCTGAAATACAAATCCATTTGTGTCAGTACTTTGGTTATCACAGGTGAAAGAAACACTAACAATTTCCAGAAAGAAATGCAGCTTCAAACTTTGACAAAAATTCTGCCCTGTTGGAACCTGCCATAGCTTTAAAAACATACTGTCCATACTACACAGGTCCTCAAAGATTCCTCTCAACTGTTAATAATACCTTACAGCAACGCAGGAATGAGTCTCATCCATGTTTTCCATTTGGCAGCCCTTTAAGTGAAGCACTGAAATAATATGTAACATTCTATATATGAAAAGCAATAGGTATTTGTCCTGGGTTCAGCAGTAGCAGTCATTTTTCTCCTTCTTAGTAGCTGGTGCAGTGCTGTGTTTTTGACTTTCAGCCTGGGAACAGTGCTGATAATACCGATGTTTTTAGCTGCTGCTTAGAATGTTTAGACTGACCAAGGCCTTTCTGAGCCTCATGCTCTGCCAGGGAGGAGGGGAAGCTGGAAGGAAACAGAGACAGGACACCTGACCTAAACTAGCCAAGGAAGTTATTCCATACCACAGCACTTCATGCCTAGAATGTAACTGGGAGTTATCCAGAAGGGCTAGAGACTGCCCAGTCGGGCTTAGTGGTAAGCGGTTCTATTCTCTCCCCTTGTTATTTCCCTTATCATTATTATTATTGGTGGTAGCAGCAGTGGTTTTGTGTTATACCTTAGTTACTGGACTGTTCTTATCTCAGCTTGTGGGAGTTACATTATTTCAATTCTCCTCCCCATCCCTCCAGGAGCTGAGGGAGGAAGGGGGCGAGTGAGTGAGAGACTTCACGGCTGATTTATGGCTTGGCTTAAACCACGACAGTATTGAAGAAACATTTTTAATCAGAAGGACATACGCCAGATTCAACTACCGCACGGAACTACTGCTTTACTTTAAAAGAAAGTGTGTTAAATACTAGTGCCTTTCTGGTCCACCTTTCACTTTTAAAGCTATATATTAACTGGATCACAGCAGCATAGAAAAGTGCAAATGATTTGGAACTTGGACAATAAGAAAACAAAAATACACTCGATTACAGGATTATGGGTCTTCCTATATTAGAAGCATATGGAAAAAAGTACTGAAGGTACAGAGGTATTTTACTCACACTCAAAGCATGTAGATTAAATAATACAGAACTTGGTAGAGTGACAGCTAATTGGAAAACTATAGCATTGATTAACACTTCAGCAAAGCACAGCTGCTTAGAGCAAAAGTGTGATGGGATAAACCAGAAATACACCAGCTGAGAAACCGCCAGTGAGGCCCCTAAGGTAGAGTAACTGGAATCCCTTTAGTTCAATAGATGCAAAACTAAGTTAACAAAGTATGCTCCAAGCTTCTCCAGATCTTGAAGCCTGCTTCCACAGACAAAATAGAAGCTTATGTTTGTGGGTATCACGACTCTCTATTCTTGTGCCTCAAAAGGCAGTAGACACTTTTGAAGATGATTTTAGAATAGAATCCATTACAAGTCACTGCACAAACAACACAGGATTCAAAAAACAGCTTTACTGCCTCTTGTTTACCCTCTTTTGGGTAAAGTTAATAAAATAACTAGGAAGTGTTAGAAGCAACATGGAGTTAGGTAGTCATCATAAACAATACACAGGTATAGAAAGGGTCACATCGGTTTAAGACTATATTTCTACATAATAAGAAAAAAAATTATGCTTTGGAGCAAGTAGAAATAGTTTAAGGTTTAAGCTCCATTCACTGGAAAGTTGATTAAGAAAAAGCAAATATAAAAAAAGCTTTTTAAAATGTGTAATTAAGGCAAGAAAACAAACTCAGCTGTATAACATCCCTACAAAAAGCCAAACAGAACCAATAGCAGAATAAAAGACAAAAGATAACCAGTCTCCCTGAAAACAACCTCACTTCATGCTCTAGTTTTCAGTCTTGAATTTCTTTGGCTTTCTACCATGCCTTTTAAAGGGACATTCTCCAATCAGTAGCAGGGTGAGCCTTCAAATTAAGACCTTGAAGAGCCAATATAGCTTTGATGAGGAAGGAATGGAAAGGTAGTATCAGTCCTTGAGCAAAAGCCTTTACTTCTTTTATCCTTAAGTGAGTGAGTAAACATTAATACTGTGGTAGTCAAGTTGGACAAGCAAAATGAGGAAGCTCAAAGGAGATGTTGAGAATACCAGTGTTTTGTCATTAGTGCTGCAGGTTGATATGTACCTTGTCTCATTTAAGATTTCAATAGCAATTCTCTAGAACACAGTGGGAAAAAAAAATTAAAGAAGCACGAAGTTAATAGATGAACGTATTTTTTCAAAAGAGGAGGTTTGAGCTCTTTTGGAAGCTTTTTCTAGAGCTCTAAACATGGTAAGTAAAGGAAAATTATAATTTGTGTTGCTTGTGATACTATTAGTAAAGCTTGCACTTAATTTTGAGGGTAGAAAGGTTCATACTCTAACTGATGTAGTATGTGTTGTGTTCTTGGTTTTGTTTTCTCTGGTATAAGGCTCTAACATGTCAAATAAGAGCCCTGGCTTTTCTTATAATTATCTCCAAACTTACACAGGTGTAATTAGTCAGGCTTACTTATGAAATTAAATGTTAATACAGCTAAATTAGCACTAATTTAGCCTAATAAGCTAATTTAAGCATACTTATATGAAATTTGTTGCTATTAAAATCAGAAGGTTTAAAACTGATTCTGGTATATCTAAACAATGTTTTAAAATTTAAAGGCATCCTGAGTATTCCAGGTGGGAAGATCACTGTGTCCTGTTATTCTTCAGCCTGCTGCCACAGAGGCATTCGAACTCTCTGGCTTCAGAGTGTACATCTTCCTGATGCTTGAAATGCTGCCACTGTAGCTATTTTTGTTCAAAATATGGTGGATTTTTAAAAATGCTTGTTTGACAAGAGGGAGTAGCCAGGGGACTCACTTGGCTGGAATGGGATTTCTCCATCCTGGTACAATATGAGCACTTTATCCAGGCTTATCGCCAAGTTTCATGTCAGTTTCACACTGAATATGAAAACGAAGCCATGCAAAACACTTCTGAACTTTCAGCTTCTAATCTGTAACTGTACTAATGCCTTCCATCTCCTACTTAAGTCAAGGGCTTTTCCTCTGGAAAAAAGGTCAAATTCTTAACATTTCGTTGTAAAAAACAGACCTAGCCACGGAGGATTAAATCTTTTTTGGCAGTATTATGAATACAGAATTTAAATAATAGGTATTCTGCTCTCCAAATTAAAGAGACACTATTATTCCTGCAGTACACAAACAAACATCTCCCAGGAGGTGACTATGGGTTGTTTTTTTTCTCTTCAGGTACTTCCTCAGAAATGAGAGAAAAATAGGGTTTATATAGGACAGCACCAAATATGTGAGGCAAATAGGTCTTGGCCTGTCACAGAGCGCTGGCCCAGAGAAACCGCCCGCGCCTTTTCATGGGTGAGCATCACTTCTCACACCACCTCGTTACTCAAATCATTTCCCCTCAGACACCTCGTTTTCAGACAGAGGCGAGAAAACCACCTCCCTGCGGAGCTGCGGTAGGACGAGAAGAAAAAAACAGACGAAAACCCAAAAATAGGGGAAAAGAACCTTCTCTTCTCCACAGCTCATGGTCTGCGATACGCGTGGCGGCCGGAGGCCGAGGGATGAGCTGAGGGGCTCCTGGCGATTCCCGCAGCTGAGGCGGGGGGCAGCGGGCGGGAGGGGGTCCCGCGGCGGGGGGATCTGCCCGCTGGCCTCCCCCCAACGTCACTTCCGAGGCTGGAGACAAAATGGCGCCCGAACGGTGCCGGAGCTGAGGCCGCTCAGCACCGCTCCGAGCCGGGCCGCAGCCGGCGGCAGCGGCGCAGGTGAGAGGGAGGCGGCGGGACTCGTCGCGCTGCCCGCGGGCGCCGCCGCGCCGGAGGGCGGGCCGGGCCGGGCCGGTAGGGCGGTGGGCAGAGTCTGCCGCGCGGCGCCGGGGGCGCGGCTGAGACGGGGCCCGGCGCGGGAGGAGGGAACCGCGGTGGCGGCGGGCCCGCGGCGGAGCCTCCTTCGGGGAGGTGGAGCCGCCCCGGGGGGGAACCCGGGGGAGAACCCGGGGGAGGATGGCGGCTGCTGCAAGTGCGAGGAGAGACTGAGGGACTCGAGTTCTGTGGGAGTGCCTGATGGAGAGCGGGTGTCCGGGGGGCGAACGAGAGGAGGGGGTGGCGGCAGAGGTCACTGGGGAGAAGGTGCTCCATCCCTTGGGCTGTTATTCCGTGGTTTTTCCTTGAAATCGCTGCCTCGGAGATGTCAGCTGGCGAGGCAGAGCTCCATAACCGCTGCCAGCCCCACTGCGAGACAACAGTTGTTTTCCCAGTAGTTCGCAATACGCCGTCTTCAAAGTTTTGGCAATTCACGTCCCTTAAAGCTCGCTGCAGGTCAAGTGTCTGCCAGGCTGTGTGAGAGGGGCTTGGGGAAATGAGTTTCAGGATTGTTTTCCTCACTGGAAATGGCTTTCCTAGGACATGTTGCATAAAGCAGAGATTTATTTCTTCATGATGGTGCGGTAGTACCATGGGGAAGAATGTTCCTGCCCAGGGCAGGGGATTGGAGCTAGATGATCTTAAAGTCTTTTCCAGCCTAAACCATTCTGTGATTTTGGGTTGGGGTGAGAAAGAAAGTTTAGGACAGATCGAGAAGTATCTTCAAGTAGGTTTTCTACTTGAAACCAGAGCAGTGTGTGAAGCTTTGCTGGTAAGTGTCTCAGGAGTAGACAGCTGAAGCCTGCAGTGAAATTTCCAGTGTTTTCAAACTCATGTGAAGCTGCAACATTTCCATTGTGAAATGGTAAGGAAAACTTTAAATTGTTTTCAGCTGTTGCAAAAGGAAGGGAAGGTTTTGTGGTTGCACCTGATACCTGATCGTGCAGTGCCAGTATAAGTACTTTTGTTATTTTACATCTGAGTAATCAACAGTGGGCAGCTCTTGGGAACAGGACTGGTTGTGTTTCTGTGTGGTTGCTGCTTCAGTGTGGTGTTCCCAGTCTAAGCTCTTGACTTTGGGCATGTTATTTGGATGCAAAGTCTTTTTCTGTTTATTCACACGTGTGAAGTAGATCAGGAGAACTGGAGATGCACAGCAGTGTGGTATGCAATTATTGTGTTGGCTTAAGACACTAGCCTTGTTTTAATGAAAATTAGGTGTGTGTTAAGGATTCAGCTGTGCTTTCCTTGGTATAGAGAGGCCTCCAGGTATTGAAACATATGACGGTTAATCCATGAGAGCATTGGCACTCTTCAGATAGAGAACTGCATCATTGATACAGTGACTTTTAAGAAACAGAAGAAATACTGGATTTGTAGAGACAGCAGTGAGAACCATGTTCATGACTGTATTCAAGCATCTAGCTCTCAGGATTTGATAGGGCAGAAGTGGAAAGAGCCCATGGCATAAAGCATAAAAAGGAGGCCAAATTTCACTTGCAGTGTAACCCTACTTATGCTAAATAAAAGGCAAATCATCACTTTGGATAAAATGTCTTGGGTAGAAATGTCCTGATGAATGTGGTGTTTGGAGATTCCTGAACTGATCCCTGTTTAGCGTAGGTATGGGGATCTGAAAAATAGCCTTCCCCCAAAGTAGCGTGGAAGAGGGGGAAAGGGTGTTGAAATACTTATGTACGTTTGTATAATCTGTCCTTATTTTTCTACATGAGCATTTGCTGGAAAATGGAAGTAAAGCAGAAAGTCAAAGTGAACTACGTTTTTTCTGTAAAAACTAAAATGGCTCTTGCAGTCCATCTCCAGTGCAGTGATGCGCTCATTCCACTGTTTCATATAAAAGGCTTGATCCTTCGGGGTAAACAAGTGGGAGTATATAAAAAAGAGGTCTGAATATTGTTGCTTACTGGGCGGCTGTCTGTTGAAAACAGAAGTTCAGAGTGATTTAGAGGTAACCACCATGGTAATGTTTTTCCAGTTAGTATCCAGTTGATAGTTTATTTGCAGTGTGCCTGCAAGACCTTTGATTGCAGCTCTGAACCAGAAAACAAAAGCAAAAATGAGCTTATGGCTTATGGGAATAGTGCCAGTACCATGACCACTCTGAGTCACTTCGTTACTGGTGAGATGGGAGTCTGCTACTTGTATGGTTTTTATCAGGGATTTATAAACAGCTGGAGTTCATAAACTCGTGTGCCAGATATCTGCATTGGCACACCTTTTTAAAGTGGAATGTATTTGCTGTTATACTTGTTAGCATATTTATTTCTACAAGTGTGTGGTTTTTTTTTTTCTTGTGGTGGTATTCTGAAAAAAATACGTCTTTTCTGTCTCTCTATAAAAACATGCCTGTAGACAAAAGTGGGTGGCTGACTCCTGTATTGTAAAGAAGAATGACAGAAATGGATGTTTTCACGTAGTAGCAAATCAGCAATGTACTTGTCTTGTAAATTGAAGTGTAAATTCAATTTCATTTGAATTTACTGTTAGGAAGTAGAATTAAGTAATTATTAAGTAATATTTAAGTAATTATTAAGTAATAATTAAAAGTGTATTTGGGTCTGAAGATTGGAATAGTATTTTTCTATATTTGCAGCTCTTAGAGACTTCTTGTTTTCTGCTGACTTCTCTTGACTAGTTGCTGTTCAATAAAGTCAAGTTTTTGAGTTTGTGATTTCTTGCCTTATTTTCTCAGTTATCTGAATAAACCTTCCTATGGTATAGCAGTTTATTTGGTTACATGGCAGTAAGCAAAGCTTTTTTTCCTAATGGACAATAGGCAGAAGATTTTTGTGTTCAGAAAATCATTGTTTGCCTATTTTTTTCTCCCCTCGTATTCTGGCAGTCTTGAGTAACTGAACATGTTTCACAATTAAATGCCCACAGATAGTGCTTCCATTTCTATCAAAAGCATATCTTAATCTTTAAAAGTTAACATGAACTTTATTTTTTTTTGCAAGCTTTATTTCACCAAATACATTAAAAATTGTAGATTAGAGCAAAATACTCTAATTACCAACATAGCATTGAATTGAAAAAATGTAAGTGCCCTGATGTTAAAATAAAACCAAAAAGTGGTATGTTCAACTGAAAACTAAACCAAAGAGCCCCTCTGTGTCCCAACCTGAGCCTCTGGTCATTAGGAGAGCACTGTTGAGACTTTCAAGTTTTGTTCCTGGTTCTGTAATGAACCTGTTTTTACTGGAGCAGTGATGTAATGGATGTCCCATTTTCAGCTTCCAAAATAGTGTTGATGCTCTTATGTCTGTTTTTTCTTTATTTCTAAACTGGAAGCAGCAGTTGCAGCTCTCTTTCAAAGTGCTTTTTGATTCTCAGATTTTTGTTTGTTTTTTTTTTTTTTAAAAAAAAGACTCCTATAGAAATTATAAATGTGGTTTATAAAATCAGGAGGTAAAACCTAGAAGTACCATCAGATTTAGTTTGAAAAAGATGATCTGTGGTGTTAGCTTTGTATACAACTGCTTGCTTTTGTTTGCAGGCTTTATTCCCAGCAGGTGTCTTTGTTTCTTTGTAAGGGAATATTTAAGAATTCTGAAGTGTAGAATTCAGATATAAGGTTAAAATATTTTTTGTTTCAAGCATTTTGTTTTACAGTGACCACAATATTTCTTTAAATACAAATGCCTTTTGTATTCTTCTCTAAAGAAATATAATCTGTTGCTTAACAATGTCTCTAAATATACTTTTCTGACACTTTTAAGATTATATGATGCAGTAGATCTTTTTTCTTTTGTGTTGTTTCCCAGATGCTTTAATGTCTTCAGAAAGAGTACAGTATTTTCGTACTCGTGAGATAAAACAGTAGGTAGTGGTTTGAAATGAATGCAACTTTGCTGTGTTTTCTGGAAATGAATATTAAAAATTCAGGTTACTGTATTGGTGATTGTGCTTCATTTTTGGCATAGAACCTTTATTTAGTTTTTCTTAGGTACTTAACTGAATCTTCAGAGTTTACTGTGGTAGATGTTACTAACAGTATTCAGGTCTTTCACTCTCAGATGCAGATAGATGTTGCTGCTGAGTTAGAAGGAAAGGCTGAATTGAAGCAGTTGTTACCTGTGTTTGATGGAGCTGCTGATGTGAGTTTTTGCAGAGTACTAACACAGTTGTACGCTATTGCTACCTTTAAAAATGATCTAATGTGGTCATCATCACTTCTTTAAACCTAATATATCCTATTTCTCTGGCTGACAAGTCAGAGCGGTAACATTTTCTTTGGGGCTTTCCTGGAAAATCTTCAATTAGACTTGTTTCTGTGTGTAGCTAAAAAGTCTTTAGCTTATGAAGTGAAAGCTTGTTTCTGCTTGCAGAGACAAGAGGATGTGCATTGTTGGTAGTTATTGATCATAGGTGCACTAATATTTGTGTAGCGCTTGTGGCATTTGTTTCATATTTTCTTGGTTTTGTTGAATTTTGCACTAGAAGTTGAAGTGCGAGTTTAATGTTACAGATACTGCGTCTTCTTATCTCACCTTTCACTTAGATGACAAGAAAACTAGTGATTATGCATAAGTCTGCAAGAACTCTTTAAGTTCTGGGGCTTTTTTCCCCAGTGCAGTTAATCTTGCTTTCCACGTCATTGAGTTCATTGTTCATAAAGTAGGTAACAGAGGAAGGAAGAAATGGGGAAATATTTTCAGTCTCTTTTTCAGTTACAGAGCTCATATATGAACTTGTCAGTACTGCAGGTATTAGTGTTTTAAATTAATAGCGATATAAATACTTGTTGAAGCTTTTGCTTTACTGAAACTTAATTCCTCTTTTAATTATGTTATGATCAGCTGGTTCCTCTAGTAACTTGCAGCTGAAAGTGTATAGAGTAGCACAGTAATCTACCTAAACTATATTATGTGGATGTTTAAATACATCAGTATGTTAAGATTTGATGTAATCTTCTAAGAAATGCTATTGAGAGGTTTGACTATAACCAGTTCTATTAAAGCTGAATAAAGCCTTTATAAAATTTGTAAAAATGCTGGGCTTTTTTTTTAAAAAAAAAAACCACACTTTGAAAACAATATTGATTCCAAGCAAAATAATGTTGAATTAGTCTATAAAATACAAGAAAAGTGTATTTTTACTGCTCATATGAAACAAAAGTTTTGACTGCTTTTCAAATCTTTGACTAATTTGCTTAACTTAGTGAGAAAGCTCATCTGAGAGGAAGCTTTCAGCTTGATGGCACTTTAGCATTGAGCCCTTCAACCTGTCACTTAATTGGTATTTACAGGTTGTCACCCAAATTCTTTATGTTTAGTGGCTAAGTAGCAATGGTAGTGAAGAGTTATGGGTTAAATGCCTTCCTCTTTTACTCAGTGTTGAAAATGATGTGTGTACTTCAGATGACTTGTCATTTACCATCATGTAGCATATGTGTGCTTCCTCCAGGAGGTTTTCAAGTGTTTTTCCAGTATTCAAGCCCGGGTTGGCAGACCCTTGGGCAACATGATCTAAGATGAGGGTTGGCACTGGATGATCTTAAGGTCCTTTCAAATCCAAACCATTCTATGATTCTGTTATTCTAAATCACCTTCCAGAACTGTAACAGCAAATGGTTATGTGAACAGTTAAGCTCTTGTCATTGAGGGACTAACAATCTTCACTGTGAGGGAGGAGTAAAGGTACAAATAGGCACCTGGAGACAATGACCGCTTAAACTGGCAGCTACGACCATAGCAGCTCATCAGGCTGGACTGTAAAATCACATCAACAAAAAGCTCTTGCTTTTGTTGTCTTTAGGTGAGTAATCATTTTTCCTTTGTAGCCAAGTATAGCAAACCAAGACATTTGCTACTAAAAAGTTGTTTTTCCCACTAGAAAATGTTTTGATGCCTCTTCTGCTATCCAAAATATTTCATTTATAAATTGACATTGTGTGGGTATTGTCGCAGTGAACAGTGAGTAGGAGCACTGGATTTTTCTGTGTTATTCAGGCCTCATCTCAAATACAGAAGTTTTTGTCAAGGCAAGATTTAACTGTCTCACAAGTGACTGTGATTGGTGATGAAACCTGTAGAGCATTCCTTACTTTGGTGTAGGCTGTGTTGTCTGTAACAGAGAAAATCTTAGAAAATCAAATGCTTGGGACGTCTTATTCTTTGGAATTGATTTCCTTCAGATGTTTAAAAGCTGTCCAGATGGAGCTCCTTTATCCAGCACCTGGTCTTTGCTGGCAAACTGTAAAGCCCACTGAACCAGCTGCAAAACTGGAACTGAAATACAGATGTTTTGGCTTTTTGTGTAAATGCTCATGCAATATGGAAATATTGGAACAAAAGGGAGTTAATCTTGGAAGAACTGTATACAACCGAAATGTCCTTTTCAAGGATTTTTTTCCTTTTCTTAGGAATTTCTCAGTGTAATGTTTCTGAGATGTTTGGCAGTATTTTCACTGTTATGCAGCATTAAGAATTCTTAGAGGGCAAAGATGTGAAGGATTATATAAAATTTATCTGGTAGTATGTACTTGAAGTATGTTTTCCTGGAATGTATTTTAAGTTGAATGTTAGTATTTATACAAAGTACTTGGTTAAGGATCAGTTAATTGTTGTTAGACAGAAAACTGAAGACAAGGAATAAATAGCAGTACTTGAATGAAGTGCTTTAAGTGATTAGGTATCAGTTAACCTCCAAAACGGAGTTGTTCCTTTATTGAAAATCCTGTGTCACTGGGAAGGATGGCGTTTCCAGCCTCGCTCAAAATAATGCTTTTATGTAGGTATTAAAAAAAACCCAAACAAACCTAAAATGAAGGAAGTGGGTTGCCATACTAGACTTTTAGGTACAGCATTGTTCTGATTAGTTTTGTATTGAGTCCTGGGTTTCCAAATTTGATGCCTACTTGAGCAAGGAAACCTTATGAAATCTCTGGCTTCTGCTAAACAAGAATGCCAAATGCATTAGTGTAACAAAATACCTCAACAAAAGGCTTAATTTTAAGCAAGATTTTCCTGTTTCTAATACAAGAGCTTGGAGACACAAATGCATACATTTTGTTCATTCAAAAACCATTAAAGGTGTTTAATAATGCTTTGATACTAAATTCTGATTCCTAAAGTTCTTAAAAGTACTTAATCTTGACCAAGCTCCCTTGTTTTTAAAAACAAATGAAGCAATCAGACAAGAGCATGTTTCTATTGCTGCATCATTTAAAACTGGAAGAAAGACTAGTGGGAGATGATAATCTTGAGATTATTCATGTTCATTTGAGCTGTAACAACAAATCCATACCTTGGAGCAGATGTTATTCTTTTCATAAAGCAACATGCACCTTTGTGACGAATGCTTTAGGAAGGGATCCTCCAGGTCTGTGTGTGCTTTCACTGTACATTTGTAGGTAGGTACATGTTACAACTGTCTGTTTTTTTCTTTTTAGGGCTCATGTAATCAAAGGAGATTCTTTGTTGTGTGTGTCTTTTCAGAACACAACAGGAATTCAAAATGAATCAGGTGAGTATGAATGTAAGACTGTATCAAAATGCTTAGATGTTAGATGGTTAATAATAATAAAAGTAAACTATCCACTATAATAGAAATGTGCTCTAAAATCTTCAATGTATTTAAATTTCATAATCCTCCTTTCCACATTTGTGACATTTATTTCATTTAATGATGTAAGTTTTTTGTGTATGAGTTGCCTTTAGCAGCATGTAAGTTACTACTGTTGGCGCCTCTTGTAGGAGCACCTTTTCCAGAAAAATCCATTTCATCCTGACGCTTTTTGTAATAATTCAACTCCTTATGAAAGTGCCGTGAAAATTGAAGGCTTCCATTGGTTTTTTTTAAAGCTTTTCTAACCACTTTACGATTTCAAATGTGCAGTGAACAATCAGTCACAGAAATTGATAGATCAGAAAGTTTCACCCTAAGCTTTTTCCCTAGAATTGAGTGAAAATACTGGGGAAGCATGTTTCATTTGTGGTGTACCTGTAGGGATGCAAGAATATCCTGACTGAAGGGTGTTCTTTTAATCAGTGCCAAGTGTACATGATTTTACTTTGCATTTGTCTCTCCAAGTAGGAATCACACATCTGTGTATATCATGCACAATTGTATTATTTAAAGATTACTTATGGAAAAAGTACATCTTGCTTTAATTTTCTCTCTTAAGTGCTTTCCTCTTTGGATGATCTTACAAAGTTTTTTTGGTGTGCAAATGTGAACATAGGATGTTACATGAAGGAATGCCATTTTGAATTTACTAAAAAAGTTGGTTATGTACGAAAGTCATATAAAATGCCTTGTATACTTTTCTTTATTGATGCCTGCATCTATTCTAACATGTGCTTTTATTACCTTTTATGCCCTTTTCTGATCAGCAGCAGCATTGAATACACTTTGCTCTCACTGATGTTACAGGAGTGTGTACATAATACAAGCAAATGCAATGTGCAGTGGGTTGGTAGGATATTTCCTTTTATTTTTTTTTTCTTGTGATTTAAGGTAAAAAAAATAAATCTTCAATATATACGTTCATTAAAAAAGTAAAAACCAAAATAGAATCTCAATCACAGCCTTGAAATATGTATTGTAAAAATACATATTTGTATAATATGTACTATATTATATTTGTATAATATATACAAATAGAAATTATCATACATACATATTAAAATGACATTTGCATTAGCACAGTTTTAAGCCTGAGCAATCTAGTTTGGGGTAGGTGGGTTAATTGTTGCTTCACAAGTTATTTCTATTGAGACTTGAAATCTTTATACCTATAAGGTTTGTTTTGAATGTGCTCAGTGCCTGTTGCTGTGTCTGCTTAAGTAATAAACCTGCTTTAAGAGTCATTCTGATAAGCTTTGTATTCTGCTGAAATTCTGAAAGCTGTAGATCCTCATCTTTAACTGTTATCATTGATGGTTTCCTTTCCATTTTTGTATCCATATCCCATCATGTCCTATCTGTTGTGTTTCCCTGCTCCCAAACTGTTTCTAGAATTAAGATTTCTGAATTGAAACAAGGCCTTCATCTTTCTAGTTGGGCTTTCACATTTAGTTTCTGGAGTGCACAGAGCTCATGTTGTTCTTTACTGTTCAGTTACTGTTCATATTAAGTTTGTATTTAGTGTCAACCCCCTGGTGTTTTTTCTTGCAGTGCCCTTGTCATTTCATTCACCGTTAACAAGTTGTAGTGCCAGGTCTGTATAAGAAATGTTTTTGCATGATGCCAAACATTTTTCAAGTGTTCTTTCTTCTTATCTCTGCTTTTGGTGTGACGTCAGTGACCCTGAAACTAATTGGTCTATTGTTAATTGGGCTTATTTGAAAAGACTGTTAGTTTTGTTATTTATCCCATAGAAATCTTGAAGAAGGGAAAGAAAACCTTTTCCTAAATACTTCCATATGGCCGCCTTGTAGTAAGGAGAAGGCTTAAAAAGGCAAGCTGTTGTTGGAATAGTATTTTTAGGTTTCTAGGAAGACTGCTGTCTCAGGATAGACAGGATTTGTTTTCCTGTCTGTTTTTAAAAGTGGCCTTCCTTTAATATGTAAACTCCTTCATCGAATACGCCGAATAATGTATGTTAAAAAACCCAAGCAAACATGGGGGTTTTATTGCCTCTCAGACTGCAGTAAGAGAATAGGAAGAAGTTTGTGTGCTACCTGGAAAACTGCATGGGAACTTACTAAAAACTGCGGTGGTGTCTGTTAGCAAATGACACCTGCACTTGTACTAAAGCTCCGTCCCCACGTTCTTTCTGATTTTTTTTGGTGATTCTTTAAAGTATTTCCAGTACGTCTTTAATTTTCAAGTACCTACAGTGAAATTGTGGCTGAGGGGTAGCTAGGCAAGGGCTGTGGACAGAGAGAGGTTTCTGCTTCTGACTTCCCTTTCTTGTACTGTCTGGTTTGTGTCAGCAGTCTTAGTCCCTTCATCTCCTATTCACAGCTACCTCTTCTGCCAGCTCCTTTTCACAACTACCTCCTCTGACTTCTCTGCCCTTCCTCTCTCTCTCAATAGCATCCTTTTCTTTATCTTTTCATTTATCTTAATCCTCTTGCTACCAAAACATGACACTAACTGACTTTGTCATTCATTACACTGTTCAGGATGATTTTTTTCCTTTTTGCTCTGATCTCTGGTTATCTGTAAACATCTTGTTTACAGGTACTGTTCCTGCTCTGCTCAAATACTGCTTGTGACATTAATTTGTGGTTGGTCCATAGGTACAGTTATGTTGAAAGTGGTGTAAAAAATTGCTGAATGTGTTGAAAGGTACTGTCAAAGTGGTTGCGCTTTGAATTTGATGGAGATAAGAGAGTTTCAGTTAAGGCACCCTCAGATGATTTTTGGCATTGTTCTTAAGTCACTTCACTGTGGCTGATTTGATTGAAGTAATGTAATATTCCTGTTGATCTTCAGAGTAAGAAGCTTGAAAGTGAAATAAGCCTCAAGTGCTTTTGTAGTCAAAACTGCAGACCTGGAGTGGGTGAAAAATACCATGTTAGGACTTCAGTTAAATGCAAAAGTTGGCTGTAGGACATGCACCATCCTTGTCAACAGGAGATTTCTTTAAAATGTAATTAAGTGTTGGTGGAAAAGTGATTGAAATACAGTGTTTCTTCTTTTGGTAGACAGACATTCCTTGGGGACAAGCTGCGATCTGGAAAATGTTTTAAGTAGCTACATTTAAATTGAAAATAAAATGAAATTGCAGTGATTTGACTAAACTTAATTGTTGTTTATTTTACTGTTCAGTATTTGGTTACTTATTACCATTCGTTTTGAGGTGTGAAATATATTACGTCCTAAACCATAGCCAGTTTTCTGGTACTTGTGAAATCCTTTAATATGGCAGGTGTCGAAGGAGTCTGAGTGTTGTGTTCTCGGAATGTGGCTGCTAGTCTTTGATTTATGTAGGCAGGTGCAAAATAAAGTTCTGATTCTGAATTACTGCATACAAATAAATGATGGAACAGTTTTGGGATATTTATGGCTAAACTATTAAGGAATATGCCAGACACATCAGAGAACACAGTGCAGGTCCTTTCCAACCCTAACTATTCTATAAATATGTGATTACACTTGTCTTAAATCAGTTGAGTCTAAATTTTAAAGTTTTGATAGGTTAAGATTTATCCACAGGCTTGAGATTTTCAATTGCTCACCTGGCTATGGTTGTAAAACAATCCACCCAAACCCCAAAATGAAACCCAACCAAAAACCCCACCCTGCTTTTGTTAGCTTGAGACTAGAAGTGTGTTGTTCTGATAGCTGTCTTGTTCCCTCTCTCTTGTCCCCCGTATCTGTGCCTAGATATAATTTATTAGAAACCACAGTGAAAAACAGGCTTGGTTCTCCCCTCATGAAATCATGCATAATGTGCTGGAATGACACTTAGGTTTCTTTGATACGCTGAGAAGAGTATGTTTCTTTTTTGTTGGAGACGTAGCTTCTTGCATATCAGTTCAAGGCTAACAGGTGTCTGAAAATCAGACTTCTTTCATCGCTGTTTTTCCTTTTGGATTTGTTGGAAGAGCAGAATAACACTTAGCTCTGCTTTGAATAGCCTTCAGCTATTACAACTAAAGAATAAGGATTTATTTTTACTTCGCCCCTCCTGGTCTCCTCACTCTCTTGGATGGGATGGGATTTTTGGTATTCTATTCCTTCCATGGTTTCCAATTTTGGGGTCTTTCTCCCCCACAAATAGCTCTCAAGGATGTGTCTGTGCAGCTGTTAGGGCTTACCAAGGCAGCAATAGAATAACCTTGCTATGACTCCAGTTTTATCATATTTCTCATTGTTGCTGTTAAAACTGGCAGAAGACATTGTAACTTAGTCAGAAATGCAGAGAGTAATTACCGTACACGGCACCCTCACAAAGATGGGGTGCCAAGTAGAAAAAGTTGGGGAGCTCAGTTTTGCTTTAGAGCTAAAACCCTGAAATTGGATAGCATGTGGAGATGCATTTTTAAATATATTTCAGTAAACTTTCAGCATTATGTATTTCTGAAGTGCTCAGTGGACAAAGCTCTGGGTACTCTGTAAGAACACTCCTGGCATAGTTACGGGAAGAATAATTTCCAGAAAGCCAGGGTTTACTTGGACAACTGTAGTGTTGCCGAAGTTGTTGTTATTCTCAGTTTAACATCTCCCAAAGCTTGTTCAGATCTTAAATAGAACATCCTTCATCACCACCACGAATTGTTTCTGACCAGAACGATTGAAATTTGATGTCAGAGGGCAGGTACTTTAGGGCCATTGCATGTGGTTCGACATATGACTTAATTCCCACCAAGCACGATTCTTTCAGAAGTGGACAGGTTTTATGAGAAAATACATGCTTGTAGTGTTGAAAATCTGGTCATTTTTATCAGGAAGAATGTTTTAGTGATCATAATTAGGTAATAAAGCAAATTGTTTAATGACAAGTCAGAGTAGCATTTATTGTGTTCTACAAAGAATAATGTGAATAATATTTTAAGCTGCTTATTGAACCTTGTAGGCTGCTTAAATTGCAACTAAAACTAATCACTTACTAGACATTCATAAATCATTTATTAGCTTTCTGTTGCCTTTCAAACTTTAATATAAAAATACCTTGAAACCTTTTGTATTAATTACAACCTGCTGGCTAAGGATTCTGAGTGGTTGATTTATTTAGGAATTATGATTAGCAGGATTCTGAAATAATAAGCTTTATGACGTTCTTTAAAATCTTTTATTGTCTCCAAAAGCTGCTTTTTTAGCTTATTCTGTTGGTTGCAGAGCAGTAAACTTGACATGCAGATACTCTAATGTCAATCTGTGGAGTGAAATGGCATGGTCGTAGGTTGTAAATACAGCAGTAGAAAGACAACAGTAGACACAGAGCAGCTCCATGAAGTACATTAAAATAAAAGCTTTGCAACGTCAGCTACTCTACTGTGAGAGTGCTACGTGCGTTACTAGTCCGCAGGATGTGCAGGGTAGCTTGTCTCTGTCAGCTAACATTCAGTACTGGGTAGAACAGGATACATCCATGTTTATGGGAGAGTAGATGGTGTATCTCAAGTGCAAGTTCTGCTGTGTACATTGGAGTAGTTAATGTACTGCAACATCCTCGATTCTATAGCTAAAACTTCTCATTTTTGTGAACTGTATGTACTTCTTGGAGTATGGTTTTCTCCATAAGTTACTGTTTAGTCTTTCCCACAAGTGATGTATTTTCACATAAGCCAATATCAGAAACTACTTGGAAATAGACTTGCTAATACATGTGAAATTATCCTCAGTGCAGTGAGTAGCTGATGTCCTGGCTTTGAGCTCTATTTCCAAAGGCATCACTTGTGTGTTTCTAGGCAAGTTATTCCTGTTACTGATGCTTTAAATAATTTTTTCCTTTATGCGTAGAGGCATACACAGTTGTTTAATTGAGAACTTTAATGTGCATGTTTAGGAAATGATTGACAGAATCAGAATGGAAGATCTGGACCCTCAGACCGTAAGTGCTCTGTAGCTGGAATTGCCCTTTGGTTTGAAACCAAGATGTCCTTTTACTCTAAGGGAAAATACTAGTTAGCTCTCATTATGAACACAAATAGTACAACACAAGGGCATGCTCAGGAAAATTGCAGTATATCTCAGTTTTCACTTGAAAGAATTGAAGGATTCTTTAACAAATATAGAAAATGGAAAATGCTTAGAATTGTTTAAAGTACAAATAAATACTTTTCAAATTTAATGACTTTTAACATTTAATTGCCTACTTTTTTATTAATAGACATGCCTTCAACAGTTAAACATATTTTTTTCCTTCCTGTTGGTCACCGTTATTTTTTATGGACAGATATTTATGTTAAATCAAACAGAAAACAAATGGCTGGTTGAGAAGACATACGTGTGTTTTCAGTCAACTTTTGCATTAATGCTGTCAATTTGGATAGAGAGAAGCTACATAGAATTAACTGGTTTGGAAAACACCTTTAAGATTGTCAAGTCCAGTTGTTACCCTGGAACTGCAAAGCCCACCACTAAACCATGCCACACATCTGGAGGTGATCCAGTCAAACCTAGATGATTTTACTAACCTTTACTGAGATTTGCTTGCTAAGAAAGTGCTTTACTGGCTCAAGCAGGTGTATTGATCCACATTTGTTCTACATTTTGTAACAGAATTTGCAGAAGATGTTCAGGTGTTAAGAAAGGTAACAATGCAGGTGGTGATGCTTCAGCACAGAATCAGTTTACATTATAGCTCTGTTTTAGGGACTTCCACCATTTTATTTTTGAAGGAAACCAGGATTTTAGAAAACTGTTAATAGATGGTTATAAAAATAAAGTGAAAAACCTTTTACTCCTCCTGTGCTCTGGCTGTTTTGCTGCATACTGTTTTAATCCGTGTACTTTAGAGTGGCAGTTCACTTGCCTCTCGCTACCTCAATTGTCTGTATCATGTTTCAACAGTATAATTTGGACAAATGATGTGTATGTGCTGAAACACTTGTAATAACTCTCAACATCTATTTGATATTCAGAAAGGACACAGCTAACTAAAAGCATTGTGTGTTGCTCCTAAATATGCCAGCCTTTCAGAAGCAGGCAGAAACATTTTCTAGCATAAGATATCGTATTTAAGCTTTAGTACACAGCTGAAACAGAAAATAATGGAAACTTTTGGTGTCTTATTATCAGAAAAGTTTAGGTCTGAATGTGAGATTAGGTTGTTGTATCTGTGTGTAATGTCAGGCTGCCCTGGTTTCAGCTGTAACAGTTATTTTTCTCCTTCCTAGTAGCTGGTGCAGTGCTGTGTTTTGGCTTCAGTCTAAGAATGATGCTGATAACACGCTGATGGTGTAGCTGTTGCTCAGTAGCACTTACTCTGATCAAGGACTTTCCAGTCCCTCGTGCTCTGCCATTGAGGAGGCACAAGAAGCTTGAAGGAAGCAGAGACAGGACACCTGACCCAAACTAGCCAAAGGAGTATTTCATCCCACAGCATGTCATGCCCAGTATATAAACTGGGGGGAGTCACCTGTAGGAGACCCAGATCGCTTCTCGGGTTGGGCTGGGTATCGATCAGTGGGTGGTGAGCAATGGTATTGTGCATCACTTGGGTTTATTGTTTTTTTCCTTTCTGCTTTCAGTTTTATATTCTCTCCCCTTGTTATTTCCCTTATCATTGGTAGTATTCTGTTGTACTTTATCTCAAGCCTTGGGGTTTACATTCTTCTGATTCTCCTTCCCATCCTGCAGGGGAGAACAAGGGGAGGTGAGGGGTGAGCGAGTGGCTGCATGGTTCTGAGTTCTGGTTGTGGCTTAAACCATGACACAGGGGGAAATTGATCTGCCTCTTCTACTTTTTAACCGGAGTCAGACTTTCCAGGCAGGTTACATACAGGCTAATTTGTTTTCATGCTACATGTTATTTTGTTGAAAAATTTGAGTTGCCTAAAACCTGAATTAAGCATATTGTTTACAAATCTGTTGTATAATCAGCAGTTCTAATGCTTCAGTGGAATACTTCAGGAACTGGAGGTTTTTATAGTGATAACTCAGATATTAGAACTCTTGGACTGTTTCTGTGAACACTTATGTGATACTTCTCTGAAGGAAATCTCAGCAGGTAGATGAATTTACAGTGTATTTTACCTGAAATCTGGAAGAACTTTAATCAGAAACAGTATAAAGGAATGTTCTCTCAAAATAACATAGCATGTAACAATGCAATGTTACTGACATCATTACTTGTTAAACGTAGTTTCTTATGGCGTAGCTGACCAGTAAAAATAATGCAACTGAAAACTGCTCCATGGGTGAGCTTCAGATTACCATATTAATGAGCAGTTTCAAGACTTAATGCAAAGCTTGAACTTGTATGAAAACTGTATTCTGAAAAATGCACATATATCTGTGGTGTAGGACCACAATACTTTTCTGTTACGTCTTTAGGTATAATCTAGTAATGCCTGTCAGGTAAGTCATATTCAGATGGGAAGAAGAAAATACCGTTAGCTCTGTTCTCCAAGTAACTCAAAGGAGAATCTTTGTTTTTAATGAGAGGCCAGAGGGAAATGTTACTGCTTGTGCTCAAAACACATGCATTAACTACAGCAAAGTAATAATTGCAGCAACTTTAGTTATCATTGTTTTGTATATACCTCTAATGTGGTCATAGAACTCTGCATTAAAGCATAAACAAGTGTAATAAAAATAACAGTGAAATGGCAATTGGGAAATTTTGCTTTAATATCAGGTCAGGGGTTTTTGTATCTTGTATGAGTTGACAATCTGTTGTGCTATTGTTTTTACCTGTTAATAGTCATGGCCCTTCTGGGATTTTAACTTGTAGAACACAACTGAAGCTACTGTCACTGTGGAGACCTTGGATGATGTACCTGAGCATGTGCTTAGGGGGCTTCCTGAGGATGTGAGGCTATTCCCATCTGCTGTTGACAAGACGCGGCTTGGTGAGTGCTACAACTGTGAAAAGGAAATGAAGAGCTATACACTAGATCACATGAATTACAGGTGCTGTGAAAGTTTGGTGCTGTCCTGTGCTGTGTAGAGATGGTGTCTGGTGCATTTATCTGAATAATTTCTATTGGAAAGAGTGGACATCTTCCAAGTTTCTCCAGCAGTCTAAGACGATGTTCCTGGAAAATCAGAATTGGGGTCTAAGATGAACCAAGGTGCAAATAGATTAGATTATGAAAATAACTGATATGTTCCTTTACTGCTGTGTTTTCACTTATAACACTTTGACTGTTACCAGCTTTGTGTTTTGCAGCTGTCTTACTGTGTCTCTTTAAAATGCTGCATCTTGTTGTCCAATCAATATAAAAAGTTTTATCTAGAAGAACAGACTCAGTGCAGACTTGAAGGCTGCTATGTGGAGCAAAGTAGTATTTCTGTAATATATCCAAAATGCTTGGCTGCTTTTTTAACACAATGGGAGAACTTTGATGGAAGTCAGAATTGCAGACTGGGTACTTGATGTTGAAAGCTGGTGGTTTGAAGACTAAGCCTGACAATAGATGCGTTACTGTTAGTAACAGGTTATAAGGTCCTTGGAGCAAGATTAATCTTTTCTGGTACAAATCTGAGTGAGAATGTTATGTTTAGTTATCAATTACTTGTCAATCTGTTCTTAGTTTTCATGCTGTAAATGTGAAATGCACATGTCCATTTCCAGTTCAGTTAAATCCTGTCAATAAATCTTCGGGCAGATACACATATTTTAGCCAGTCCTAGATGTTTTTTCCTTTAAAATATAGGATCCATTAGTTGTAAAACTTTTGTGAGGGCTTCATTTGCCTGGCATTGTTTCAGAGAAAGCAAATACAGTTTTTGTTTAATAAGATATTTACTCAGCAAAACGGCTGAAATCTGTGGCTTTACAATGTAAAACCTGAAATGCTCTTACAGTGTTTTCAGTATCACCTGAAGTACAAGAAAAATGAAGATTGTTTTTATCTTCAGAGCTACAGTAGCCCATGAGCAAAGAATGAAACTAGATACATGCTTAAAACTTTCATGGTTGAAGTGAGTTTTGAGGAGAGGATTGTTGGAGTTTATTTTAGTGAACTTCAAATTCCTTATTGTGATCTTAATGTAGAATGCTCCCCCATCTGAGACAGACTCGTGATGTTCTAAAGAAATATGAGTTGTGAGTAGAAGATTTGCATGAGATAACTTAGATATCTAAGTTTTAACTACTGGTATGTGTCTCTAGGTGTCTGGGCAACAAAATCAATTTTAAAAGGCAAGAAGTTTGGACCATTCATTGGTGACAAGAAAAAAAGATCTCAAGTTAAGAGCAATGTGTACATGTGGGAGGTAAGAAACAGCTTGTCAATGGAAAAAGGTATCTGTTGCTAGCTCAAAATTTTGTTTAGCCTTTATTTTTTTCCAGAGATTTTAGAAATAGACATGATAGGAAATAATTGCCCTCAGTCTATGTCTACCATTACAGTTATTTACAGACACTTGAATTGAGCAACCTTTCTGAATTATTTTTAGACTACTGACATACATTGAAACTGCTGTATTAATTTTCCTAGATATTATCTCTGGATCACACCTCTCTTAAGAGTTTTTTGTTGCTAAAGCTTTGTTTTGTTGGCTTGAATCCTGAATAATGTCCCTTCTGCAACTGAGTAATGTCAACTGCTTATGAAATTAGGGAAATCAGGAGGATATGGAACCTCTTAAGGAAGCCCCAGCACTTCTCCTCATTTAGCACTTTGAAAACCATCTTGGTTATGGGAATTGATTTTGCTTTTGGAACTTTTATAAAAAGCTCTCACTTGTGCTGCTTGTGTTTGGGCTTGCCTTAAAGCAAATACTCTCTGGACAGCGGAATTGCACTTTAAACTCTGCTGCTAGTGGTAACATTTCGGATATTATGTAGATTTCAAAACATAGGTGCCTTAATCTGTCTTGAATCTTACCTACAGTTTCTTCAAGGCAGTTCATAACTACTTCCAAAGGCTGTTTTAATCTTTCTGAAGACACACAGAGCAAAAGGCTTTAGCAAAGTGAATGGTTGAGGAGGGAAGGGGTTGAGGAGCTGTGGCATAGCATGATCTGGGACAGTTTACAGCTTTGTAGGCCAAAGATACTGATAGAAGTAATCCTTCTGGCCCCTGATCTGCAAAACTTGAGGTGGTTTTATGCAAAACTGCATAAACCACTAGATACATACAAATACATACAAAACTTACTGTTAACTCTTATCAGAGGAGTTAATTAGAGCAACTTCCTGTAAATGCAAATTCACATTCAGGAAAGTAATAAAGTGTTCAGATAGTGTTTGTTTCATTGAGCTAATGTTATCAGAAACTCCTGCAAGAGGTATAGAATCACCGAATCATAGAATAGTCAGGGTTGGAAAGGACCTTAAGATCATTCAATTCCAGCCCCGCTGCCATGGGCAGGGACACCTCCCACTAAACCATGTCACCCAAGGCTCTGTCCAGCCTGCCCTTGAACACCACCAGGGATGGAGCGTTCACAGCTTCCTTGGGCAACTCATTCCATTGCCTCACCACCCTCACAGTAAAGAGCTTCTTAGATCAAGTCTAAACTTCCCCTGTTTAAGTTTGAACCCATTACCCCTTGTCCTGTCACTACAGTCCCTAATGAAGAGTCCCTCCCCAGCATCCTTATAGGCCCCCTTCAGTTACTGGAAGGCTGCTATGAGGTCACCATGCAGCCTTCTCTTCTCCAGGCTGAACAGCCCCAACTTTCTTAGCCTATCTGAGTATCTCCAGTTTTGACCAGATACAAGAAAACTTGGTTGAGATAGAATCAGCCAAGTAAATTACTGACCTTGTGGTGTTTTTTCTCAGTGCTGGGTTTTGAGTGTTCTCAGTGGATATGTTGTAATATTTTTTAAATTTATGTTGAGAAATGATAGTTGCAAGCAAGCTGCTACAGAATTCTGTGTTTTTTCAATGCAGGTGACAGTGGGAACCTTTGCTAGATGGTAAAGGAATCCTGTGTTGATTTAATACTGATTTTAGGATTGAAAAAAAGCAACTAAAATGAGACCACAACAGTTGGCCTCCTATGCTGATACCTGAAACCACTCCAGAATCTTCTCTGTTAGAAAATACAGTTTGTGAAAGGATGGTGGTGTGTGTGAGTAGTTAGGTGCATGGGTTTCGGTTTGAACCCATCGCCCGTTGTCCTATTGCTACAGTCCCTGATGAAAAGATGGTTTGAGAATAATTGTGAGTAAGTATCAGAAACCTCCAACTAGGAGAGCAAGAACCCCATTTGTTTCTGTAATGAAGTTAAACTGAAGAATCAGTAAAGCTTCTCAAAGCTGCATCTGTAATGAATTTTAATAGTTTTGAACTGTTGTGCTGGAGGATCCCTCTGAAAGCCACGAGTTCTGTGTGAGAGCCATGGCTGAGGAGAGAAACAGAGACTTGAACATACTTTTGTTCTCTGTCAGAGAAAAGCCACAGGTAAGAAAATGACAGCGAGTGACTGAAAACTGAGAGAATGCCACGAGACGATTCGGGATTCGGGCATTACTGTGCTGAGGGATCTTTATTGTGGTTTTCAGGAATTGCTTAAAGTCTTAAAGGACTTGGAGCTGGTTTCTTTCTCACAGTGCACGAGGCCTGTAAGCGATCTGTGAATTACAAGCTTTAACTGCAAAGTAATGAAGTATTTTGCTTTGTGCAAAAATCATAATCAAGTTATGTGACAATTTAATAGAAAAATACATTAAAAAAGTAATAAATCATTATGTTTTGCCAAATATTGCATATCTGCTAACTCTTCCACAGCTCTGTTCAGCTCTTTTTCCATTTTAACCAAAAGAGTTGCTTTTACAGTCTTGGTCTGTGCAGCTGTTTATGCTCTTTCATATTGCAAGGGCTGGGTGTGCTGATGAGCATTCTTTCAAAAGTCAGCTGATTAAATGCATACTGGAATAGTTTAAATAACTTGCTGTTTGCTTGGAAAGAAACTAAGATTATTTCAGAGTATTTATTGAAACTTTATTGCTAAAATTCTATTTTATTAGACCAACAGTTTGTCAACACAAAAGAAATGTATTAACTTAAAATTATTATTTAAATTATTTATTAAATCATTAAATTAAAAATTATTAAATGTTTCTTGTTTTAAATTGCCATAGGAAATTGAAAATGTAAAATCATAGAATCATAGAATATTTGTGTTGGAAAAGATCTTAAAGCTTGTGTGGTTCTAACTCCCTGCCATAGGTGGGGATGCCTTGTACTAGACCATGTTGCCCAAGCTCTGTCCAGCCTGGCCTTGAACACTGCCAGGGATGGGGAAGCCACAGCTTCTCTGGGCACCCTGTGCCAGCGCCTCAGCACCCTCACAGGGAAGAACTTCTGCCTTACCTCCAACCTGAACTTCCCCTCTTTCAGTTTGAACCCATCACCCCTTGTCCTATTGCTACAGTCCCTGATGAAAAGATGTTTTGAAAATAATTATTTGTAAGTATCAGAAACAATAAAGAGCTATAACATTGTGTAACAAAATGTGAAGTTTACAGTGGAAGTGGAATTTTAGTGTATTCCTTATGTGCAGTGGTGCTAAGTGAAGGTAGCAGGAGGCAATGAGCTACAGAGGATGGGGTTTGAAAAGAGCTCTTCCAGGCAGAGGTTGATGTTTAGATACTTCACCAAAAGGGAAAAAGCAAGTAGAAAATACAGTAAAATTACACATATTTTTCCTTTCTTGTTCTTAAAACGTGTCAGCTGCCAAATACTCCTGACATGTTGTATACCTGCTAGTATGTCTGTGTTCAGAGACAAAGTGATGGAAGAATGATAGTTGCAGTTGCCAAAGTGGGGTGTTACTTGTTTGGGGAGAAAAGCTGTATTGCATCCACAAATGGCTCTTATAGACATCTAACTTGGATTATAATAAGAAGAGTGGGAGATGCAGGACCTGTCTTGAAAGAGAAGCAGAGTTGCCTGTCACCAGGAAGCACTGAAGGTGGCAGTAACCTTGCTTTAGTGCAAGCTGTCTTGAAATGTAAAACAGGAGTAGATGTTGAATTTTTTTCTCAGAGAATGTAAACCAAAGAATCTACACATCTTGGAACATGCAGCAGTTCATTGACATGGACAGGTTTTTTTAAGGTGATCACAGGGTTTCTGAAAGGTAAGGGTCTTCTTTAATACCCTGAAAAAAGGCTAAGTATAAATTACGCTTTTCTTTACATTCCCAAATAAAGCAAATGCCTCTAACTACTATATACTTTTCCCAGTTCATAAGAAAGTAAAAATAAAAATCCCTCTTGCCTTTATATCTTAAAATCAATCATGTTAGTAAATGCAAAATATACGGGATCATTTCAGGCTTGCCAGCCTGAAAAGAAAGCATGAAATATTCCAAGTATTTTGGCTTTTGAGCCCAAACCCTCTAGAGTAGGAAGTTTGGAGATTTTTTTTCCCTCGGTTGCAGCAATTCTACTGAAAAAAACCCCAGCTTGTAGAAGACCAGCAACACTTCCCCTGTGCAAGCCCTACCCCTGCTCACATCCTTTGTGTTATCTCCATCCTTAAATAACTACTACTTTGTATAGCTTTAAAGTACATAGAGTTTTAGTACGTGTACACTTCAGTGTTAAGAGTTGTCATGCGTAGTGCCATTTGTGTCTCACAGGTGTATTACCCAAACCTGGGATGGATGTGTGTTGATGCAACTGACCCAGAGAAAGGAAACTGGCTGCGGTATATCAACTGGGCACGGTCAGGAAAGGAGCAGAATCTGTTTCCTCTGGAGATCAACAGGACCATATACTACAAAAGTTTAAAGGTAGTGATGTCTGAAGAATCACTTATTGCTCTGTTACCTTTCATTATTAATACTTTTAATTTCCCTTTATTCAAATACTTTTTTTTTTTTACATTTCTGTTGAACAGATTTTGAAACATTTAGGAAATGCAATTAAAATATTGCAGATGCCACGTTTCATCAGTCTAAATTTTTCTGTGCCAGTACAGTTAACATTAAGATCTACTGTTAAAATATATGTATGAACAGTAAATCTTACATGTTAATGATCTGCTGTAGCACCAAATTTGATACAAATGAATGAAGAACTGTAGCAGATTACATAAGTGCTTTTTTATTTCTGTAGATACTGAGACACTTTCTCCTGAGGAGCTTTTGCAGAAATCGGTTGTTTTTATGGTCTTTGTATCAGATGTCAAAGATTGGTTGTCAAGACACTTTTCATAGGTAACTTCATGGAACAAATTTGTCTGGTTTTATACCATTCCACTTTTATTCAGGGAGTGGGAGACAGGAAAAAGGGTGTAATTCCTGGGGCATTATATCTCCCAAACCAAGAAAAAAATTGTTTAACTAATGGTAGAGTGTGTTAGCTTTAGAGTATTGGGGCTATAAAGTATTATATGACTCTCTGATCAAGAACCTACTAGCAGTTAGTAGTAGATAACAACTAGTAGCTCAACTTTGTTTCTGTTTAAAATGCTTTAGTGGTTTTTGGGTATATTCAGACTTGCTGTTAGGCTGTTGCTGTTTCTTACATGTGTTTGTAAGGCTGACAACATCTATAAATAACTGATCTTTGCTTAAAAAGAATGAGTTTGATATCATGCAGCTTTGAAGCTATAGATAATGCAGCAATATATAAAACTGTTACATTTTAGGTCACTTAAGCTAGATTGAAAAAAAGCCCGAACTTCTAAACATGTTCTGAACTTTCTGGTAGCTTTGGGGTAACATTCAGGTAGAGGTTCGCTGTTGCCAGCCAGACTATTGACTTCAGTGTTCATCTACTGAGGGCAGGCTCCCAATGTGAATCTGTTGCCAGCTGAGTTTTCTCTGGACACTATCTCAGGTTGGCTCTGTCTTTGCACATAGTCACACCAGTTCATTAATGTAAGTGCTCTTTTGGAATCACTCTGACATTGTAAATTTCTCTCTCATTTGATGTTTTCAGCAGAGGTTTTAGTCCTGATAAAAACAAGCATTTGCTTATTCCAGGTTTGTTTTCTGATGGATAATGCTGCACTTTGGAAAATAATTGTACCCCTAAAGAGGCTGACAATAGCAAATACCTTGCCTCAGCATGTGAAAGATCCTTTTGTTCCTTTGCTTGTCTTCCCTTGCGACCTGATGAATTTTATCCTAGTAGGTCTTGCCGACAAGATCATGCTGCCAAGCAGCTCTTTCTGAGGATTGTTAGAGCAGCCTATAGTGATCAGTTTTAGTGTTTCAAAATCAGTCTGGGATTTTGTTGCAATGGGAGATTTTGAGTTTGGGATGTGAAGGGGCTCTTCAAAGGGCCTTTATTTGCCCCTGCAGCAACCACTTAGATACGTATGCACTGTGGGATTGTTCCTTAGCTTCAGCTCAGGGTTGGCAGTACCAGTCCAAGTCAAGCCTCTGGAAATTCATCTTGGTGTTTGCACTGTATGCTGGTTGGAGGGAGTGTTCCATCAGGAATGGTGTTACTTCAAGACTGTTTCTGTGCGAAGGCTTGCTGCTGTATTTCTTCAAGGCCAGTGGAGAAGCAGCAGCCCTGAGTAGTTTTGGGCTTGGATGTCACACACAGAGGTGACTGGGTATAGAACCACTGAGTTGGCTCTGCCCTGTAGACATAGTTCCAGGAAGGCTGTGTGGTCGTGCTCAAAGAGCTACTACACATGAGCTAGGATGGGATGGCTTGTGTTAGTAATTTCAGCTTTGTGCTGCTCAGGAGTAGCCAGTTTCCAGGACCAAGTTAGTCCAAGAAGCCTTGCAGCCAAGGTTCAGTGGTGCACTCCTGCTGTTCTTTGGTTGTCACTACAATTACAACACAGGTAACTTGCAGGTAATTTAAGAGGTGGCTGTAGAAATGTCCGAGTTGCTTCACTAGGCAAAACTAGGTTATAATGTAAAGTGTAACTTTGCTCTATACTGAGGAAGAAAGTTCACAAACCTGTAATAATGAATGATTGTTAAAAGTGCATTCTAATATTATGATTATTTTTGAACCATCTATTGAATATATTTTACTTTTTTTTTCCACCTTATAGAGAAGTGATACGTAAAGAAAATTCTGATTTTGCTAATCTGAGATGATTTTTGAAGTGAAAACTTATCATGAAATTGGACAGTTTTCACTACCATTAGAATCATAGAATGGTTTAGCCTGCATGGGAGATGCTTCAGCCCCTGATCATTTTTGTGGCCAATTAAACATTCAGCATTCAGTCAGCATACTGATAAATCAGGTCAAGATTTAGAAAGTTGCATTTTGTGTTTTTTAATTGCACAAGTGGACTATTCTTCTTATTTAATAGGAATATTTTAAATCCAATATTCTCTCTAATTTCTTGTCCATTCCAACAATACGAAAACCAAAGAAAGGCATTAAGAAATCTTGTTTTGTCTAGTGTTTTGTAAACTTATTTTTCGTTATTTAGTGACATAGTAACCAGGCTTTTGAAATAAATGTAGTGAGAAGGAACTGGAAGTTAAGCTATAAGTGACTAACAGTGTAGAAGTATAACAGAGGAGGAGATTTTGAATGTGTGGTCTCAAGGGCAAGTTACTAAATTAAAGCACTTAAATATTGTCTGTTGTATCAGTTTTTACTATCTTAAATTAGAAACTGCAGGGAAAATTCATGCCTTGGGAGGGGAAAAAAAGGCTCTTTTTGCTTTCTTTACAAAATATGGTTGCTTATATATCTGCTTTTTTTATTTAGAGGTTTGTTATTGTTTCAGCTTCTGTAACAGAGATGTTGTTCTTGTAGAGTCCATATCAGTCTTAGATTCACATCACACCTTACTGATGATTGAGACAAAAGAAAGCATATAATAACAACTGTCTTTCTGCATGTGTTCTGTGAATGCGCTGCCATTTCATAACTATTGCAAATTTACCAGCCTAAGTGCATACACATGGTGCTTTCCTGATCTTTATTGTGATTCACAAATTCAGGGGAATTCCATTTAGTGATAAGTCAACAGCACTGTTTTTATTTACCCCCAAAAGAGAATTTGACTGACTTATACTTAATTTTATTCTGCTTTACATCAAAGTATTTAAAATATTGTCATGGCTCTCTATCTATTTCCCAAGGTTTTCATAAGCTTTTTGTGGCTTGCTGATTTGTAAGGTAAACAAGTTGATCTCCAAGCTTCATTGCTGAGATGAGCAAAGTCTGAATTTGCTTGGTGAAAAGAACCTCAGAACTACACAGAGCATTAACTTCCCTCTTCTCTGCCCTAAATGAATAGTAATGGGGTAGAACACTTAAGTGAGCACAAGCAAATACCTTTCTCTTCCATCTTCTCTTTATCCTTACTGAAGGACTGAAGATATTTGGAGACTGCTTTCCGTATGCTTCCCCCAGGATGCATATATGAGAGTTGTGTTATTTTGATGAAACAGCTTAAACTCATTACGGAGTTTCAGAAGTTCTTCCTGCCTCTCCTAATGAGATGAGCCAGTTGAATAGTGTTGTTCTGCACAAAGCATGGGACTTTGTATTTCCTGAAGAAGGAGAATTGGAACGAAAAGTCAATTCCAAACACAAGTACTAATGCCGCTAGCTGTCCACTTTGATGAGATAAGGCCACATTGAGGTACAAAAGCACAGTGTGACAGTAAAATGTAATGTCTGGGGTGAAAAATATGTATTCTAATAGTAGATATATAGGCAAACGCCTGTCTCTGTACAAGACACATTGTGGTGCTTGTATGTGTAGAGTGAATTGAATTTTAGACAATCTGTGCTAGAACTCCTTAGCGTATGACTCGTTAGAATATTTTTGTAAGGACTTCTATGACTTTCATTACTGTGACTTAAGTGGATCTGTCAAACATGCAGTTAGGACTTTTTATAAGGTAGGGACAGGAAAAGGGGGAATGGCTTTAACCTGATAGTGGGGAGATTCAGGTGAGCTCTTAGGCAGAAGCTCTTCCCTGTGAGGGTGCTGAGGTGCTGGCACAGGGTGCCCAGAGAAGCTGTGGCTGC
>WYDI02033387.1:0-18382 GCA_009867235.2 Psittacus erithacus | reverse complement strand
GTTGCCCAGAGAAGCTGTGGCTGCCCCATCCCTGGCAGTGTTCAAGGCCAGGCTGGACGGGGCTTGGAGCAACCTGGCCTAGTGGAAGGTGTCCCTGCCTGTGGCAGGGGGTTCTACTGGATGAGCCTTAAGGGCCCTTCCAACCCAAACCGTTCTATGATTCTATGAAACCAGCACCATCTTCCCTCTTCCAGCTTACTGCTCCACCACCGCCTCTACACATGCCTCGTGGTGGTGAGGAGGAATAAACCAGGAGGATTTTTCTAGCCCCATAGTGGGAGCTCATCACCCTGGAGATCACGTCCCTGGTTTGTCACGGGATCGTGAGCAGCACCAGCACAAAACTGGGGCTGGAGGATTTATGCCACTGCATATGGTGGGTGCATGATTTCGAGCTGCCTGGGGGATCCTCTGTGCCTCTTAGAATGCTAAACTTGAGATCTTAGGAATTTTGCTCGTCAGGACAAGCTGGAGTTCTTTGGTCATTCTACTCCTGGGCACCAGCTGTACTGGGTTTCTTTTGGCTTGGTGCTTTAGGTCCCCTGGAGGAGAAAGCAAGTGTCTGAGCAGAGGTGGGAGGAAGAAATGACCCTTTTTCTGCAGCTGTCAGCAGGAGGTACCTTGTGATGCTGCAAAAACCATCCTGAATGTTCAGTGAATGAAATAAAACACCCAGATCAAAATAAACCCCAACAAAACCAACCATAAAAACCTCAGCAACTCAAAAACCTGCACAACTTTTCACACAGTAAGTGACTGGAGAATAAAAACCAGCTGTGCAGAGGACTGTCCAGAGAAGGAAAATCAGAACCTTCTGGGGTAGAGGAGGCTGTTCACCAGGTGCAGACCATGAATCCCCTCTAACAAGGCATAGGATGGTTTGAGTGTTGGAGGTGGTGCTGAGCACCCATCTTCTGATCCTGGGTGATCTTAGAGATGAAGGAGAGAGATGGGACCTCTTCTGCTGCCTGGAGCCCATATGAGAGCAAAGGAAGGTCACAAACCATATAGACAAGGCCATTAGTGACATGGTTTAGTGGTGGCTTTGGCAGTGGTGGGAAACGGTCTTTATGATTTTAAAGATCTTTTCCAGTCTTGTTGATTCTATGACTTGATGATTCTATGCTCAGTAGGAGGAAGGTAAACAGGCACCATTCAGGAGCAGCAGCCTTGGCCTGGGAAGCTCAGCAGCAGCTCAGCCAGGTTTACAGATGCAATAAAACTGCTGGAAAAACTCCAGGAGTGGTTCAAAGTCATCGTTGTCTGCTTTGGAATATGTATGAGTAGGATGGAGAAAGTCATTGCTTGAAAATGTCTACAATGAAAACTCCCTTTTGGGGAAGGAAACGTGCTGTTAAATGCTCTTATTTTATAGACTCCATAAATGTTAATGCTAATAAAATAGCACATGCTGCTTCTAACCAGGGTGAGAAAGCTGTTGGTGTGCAGCAGGCTGGTCGTGCCCAGAATCCTGTCTGAAGAGGCGGAAGCAGTATTGCTGCTGGGCTTGCAGTCCAGCCCTGCAGTGAGAAATGATCTAATTGATTAACTTGATCTAGTTGAAGGTGTCCCTGTTCATTGCATGAGATTGGACTAGATGAGCTTTGAAGGTCTCTTCCAACCCAGACTGTTACATGACTCTGTGAAACTCTTGGAGTAAAAAGCAAGCTGATAAGCTGGACTTCTTTGTGCAAGCACTAGGATTGGAAAAGAGAACTGAAAGAAAAGTTGAAGATGATCCTGGCTTTAATCTCACGAGGCAGCGTGCTGTGACAATGCTCTTTCACTTCTGCTTTGCCCTGTTCCTACACCAGATGCTTGCAAGGGTGATAAAAAGCAGCAAGAATATCCTGTGGGTCATGCTGATTGCACTGACTGTCCATATGTCCTGGTGGCCACCTGCAACTGGCTCAGTCTGGTTGGGTCTTGAGATACTGCAGAACCACATCTCACTTCACAGTGGGATTATGTCTGCTGGGTTTTATGGCATGTGGGATTCTAAAATGTGTTTATAAATGGAAGGGTGTTTGCACTGATGTTTTCTTTCTCTGTGCAACAGGCAATCAGGATCATTCGTGCTGTCCTGGAGAAGTATGGGACCTACGAGAGCTTTGAAGTCTCCACAGGCGGGAGGCTGCTGAGCAAGTGCCAGATCTGGTCTGTGATCCGAAAGTACATGCAGAAGGAAGGCTGTGTGGGAGAGGTAATCTCTGTCCCTGCTTCATTGCTTGTAAAATACAAATACTTAGTTTCTGGTAAAAAGGACTCATTAAGAAGAAATGTTTTGGGTACAAAGAGGAAATCTTTTTTCTGTCATGACGGCCTTTCCATATGTGGTGTCCTTTCCATGTTGGCTGTGTTTGCTCTACCCTGGTGCTAGGACATGGGTGCTGGCTCCCTATCTATTTCCTGTGATTTTTTCACTTTATCTCCCTTTTATGCTTGAGAGGTAGAGAGAGGAGCGGCTGCTTGTCTGCGTGGCCATGCAAGGAGCCTTTTGCTGCTTGCATGAGGTATCAATTACCATCAGGAAGTCATCTCCTGCTGTTAGCAGTGGTATGGCAAAAATCTTCAACAGCTGCCTTCACTGACATAGCCAAAAGCAAAGCCAGGGAAGAGATTTCCTGTGGGCTGTGCTGGATTATGGTACTTTGAAACTGCACACTTTGATTTTAAGGCTGGGAAATACATGGGCACATTTGACAGTAGCCATGTGGGATGGAGCAAGGGGAGAAGTTCAGCATCTCTTCATCTGGTTCATCTTCATCAGTGACCCCAGCAGCATTCAGTGTGGGATGTTCTGCAGCTTTGGTCAAGGGGCATTTTTTCCCCCTTCTGTCAGCAAGGTGTGGGCAAAACACTTCCGCCATCCTGGGTTCAAGCGCGGAGGATTTCTGAACCTGGCTTTGCTTTCTTTGGCTCCTGGCGCTCCCTTCAGCTGTTTGCCACAGGGAAGGAGGCCACACAGTGCTGGCTGGCATGGGGGTTTCCTCACCACTGCCTCATGGCCAGGCTGTTCTTTCTAGCTCTGATTTTTCACCTCCATCTCCAAACAGGGTCATTCACAAGCATTTCCCTAAAGCACCAACATGCTTGGTGCTACCCAGCATATTTCATGCAGGAGGGAACAGTTCCTGAGGTCCCACCTGGCCAGGGGACATTCCTCTGCCAGCCTTCTTGGCTTGCCCTGATATCTCCTAGGGGTGGCCCTAGGATGTGGGTTGGGCATCTTGGTCCTCCTGAGCCTTTGCTTAGGACAGAAGGATTTCTGCAAATCTCTTCCTATAATGCCCCATTCCTGGAAGTGCTCAAGGTCAGGTTGGATGGGGCCTGGAGCAACCTGCTCCAGTGGAAGGTGTCCCTGCCCATGACTGGAAATGGAACTGGATGAGCTTTAAGGTGCCTTCCAACCCAAGACATTCTGTGATTCTATGCTTCTAATTCAGCTGCCTTTTAGTACCTGGAACCAGTTCCAGTACCCAGTCTAGCAGCTGACCAGTCTTACTTACAGATCTGTGCTTATGACTTGCTTGTTGTGGTCTATCCATCTCTTGATTTTATTGACTAAATTCAGCTATTCTCCTCTTCTCCATTAGTGTAACCCAAATTATGCTCTGGCTGGGCAGAAAGACATCTTTTTCCTTACATGTTGGTGTACAACTGGCTTCTAGCCCTGTGTAACTTTCCCATTGCTCAAAGGAACGCAGTGTTCAGTAATTACATTTGCACATCAGCGTGTGAGATCCATGGCTATCTTAACCAGAACTTTTGATAAGTGCTTTTAAAAACTTTAAAGCATTGATTTATTTATTGTTTCCCATTAGGAATTTTGCTGAGTTGCTCTGGGGCAGGGAAGAGGGAAGGGTTTTATGTGCTTTTGGTACAGCAATGTTGGCCAAGCTCATTCCTTGTACTGGACAAAAACTTGCTGAAATTTCTGTGTCACTGGTGATTTAACACCCTGCTGGGGAGTGGGGTGGTTTCAGATGTGTATTCCCCGTTCCACACCTCTATCTATGATTCTTGACTTCCACCCGCTTTGCCCCAGGCTGTTCGCTTCCTTGATGTGTACTAATTGTGATGGCTTTCTTGAGATGAAGGGGAAACATTAGCAGCGGCGGCTCTGTTAGCCCCAGACTGACCCACTGATGTGCCAGCCAGCTGCAGGCAGTGTGGCTGCACCGATGACACTCACTCATTGCAGGCAGTGTGGCCACAACGGAGACACTCACTCGCTGCAGGCAGCGTGGCCGTATTGGTGACACTCACTCAATATAGGCGGCATGGTTGGTCTGGTGACACTTACTCACTGGTGAACACACACACTGCAGGCTGAGTGCACACACTGGTGACACTCTTTGCAGGCATAGTGGCAGCAGTGTGACACTAAATCACTGCAGGCAGCATGGCTGCACTGGCAGCAGTCACTCGCTGCATGCAGCCTGGCTCCACTGGTGACACTAAATCACTGCAGACAGTGTGGCCACACTGGTGACACTCAGTGCAGGCACTGTGTCCGCACTGCTGACACTGCAGGCAGTGAAGCCGCACTGGTGACATTCACTAAGTTCAGGAAGCATGGCTGCACTGGTGACACTCACTCACTGCAGGCATTGTGGCTGCACTGATGACACCCACTCATTTCAGGCAGCATGGCTGCACTGGTGAGACTCACTCACTGCAGCAGTGAGGCCGCACTGCTGATACTCAGTCAATGTAGACAGCGTGGCTGCACTGGTGACACTCACTGCAGGCAGTGTGGTTGCACTGGTGACACTGCAGGCAGTGTGGTTGTGCTTGTGACACTCACACACTGCAGGTGGTGTGGCTGCACTAGTGACACTCACTCATTGTAGGCAGCGTGGCCACACTGGTGACACTCACTTGCTGCAGGCAGTATGGCCAGGGTGGTGACACTGTAGACAGCGTGCCTGCGCTCGTGACATTCACTCACTTCGGACACTGTGGCTGCACTGGTGACACACACTCACTATGGGCAACAAGGCTACGCTGGTGACAGTCACTGCATGCAGCAAGGCCACACTGGTGACACTCGCTCCCTGTGGGAAATGTGGCTGCACTCGTGGCATTCACTCACTTCTGGCACTGTGGCTGCACTGGTGACACTCACTCAGTGCAGGCAGTGAGGCCGCACTGGTGACAGTCACTCACTGCAGGCAGTGTAGCCAGGCTGGTGACGCTCACTCAGACTAGGCAGCGTGGCCACAGTGCTGATACTCACTCACTGCAGGCATTGTGGCAGGGCTGGTGACACTCACTCACTGCAGGTAACAGGTCCGCATTGATGACACTCACTTGCTGCAGCCAGTATTCCCACACTGGTGACATTCACTAAGTTCAGGCACCATGGCTGCACTGTTGACACTCACTCACTGCAGGCAGCATGGTTGGGCTGGTGACACTAATTTCAGGCAGCTGCCTTTTGTCCCCAGCGTCCGTCAGTGAAGGCAGGATCCTGCTTACTAGCACTGGAGGCAGCGTGCTCCTGGGTAAGTATTTGCACAATTATTAACTTGGCGTCTTCAAAAGCTTCTTTATTGAGTCCAAGGTGCAGATCCTGAAGCTCTTCTGCTTTTTTCTGGCTCAGAACTGTTCTGGCACTGCCTGAGCTCAGAGGATTTTGGGGAGTGAGCTGCCAGCTTGCAGCAGAGAAACCCCTGACCCCATTGGTAAGTGCTGTGTGGCAATCTCTGGGGTTGTGAAGTGTTGTGAGCTCAATAGTGGTAGCTGGCATCATCTTGGATCCCATCGTGGGTGCCCCTCTGCCTCCAAGCTGCTCAGTGCTGGAGCTTTCCTGGCATGCGAGTTCCTGAGCAGTTCCAGGAAGCTGGGGCAAGGCAGGAGCCTGTGCCCCGATGCCATCAACAGTCTTCCATTTGGGAACAAGCTCTTTCTCCATTGCATCCCCAAAACCTGAGCAGAAGCTTCATGGACCATGAGGATGTGCTGGGGAACCTGCACAGCTCACAAGAGGTCACAAACGTGGAGAGCTGCCATTGCTGCTCCAGGAATAGGACTTTGGCTGAAGTCACAGACCCTGTTGTAACAGCATCTGCAAAGCTGGTGGGTCCCAAGATAAGGCAAGTGTTGCTGCTCAGTGGGTGGATGGGTGGCTGCAGCTGGAGAAGGGCTGTGGGCTGTGTCATGGGAGTGCATGAAGCTGTGGAGAGTCCCTTCCCATCACTTCTGATAGCTGGCTGTGCATGGGGAGACTGTTGGCACCTCTGTTTAGTGAGAAAAATATATCACTTCATTGCCAAAAAAGGGGAAAAGATAAAAGAACACAAGCCAGTACCTCAAAACATCACCATAGAATCACAGAATGGTTTGGGTTGGAAAGGACCCTAAGATCATCCAGTGCCGTGGGCAGGGACACCTTCCACTAGACCAGGTTGCTCAGGGCTCCATCCAGCCTGGCCTTGAACATTGCCAGGGATGGGGCATTATAAAAAGAGATTTGCAGAAATCCCTTGTGTCCTAAGCAAAGGCTCAGGAGGACCAAAATGCCTAATCCACATTTAAGGCCAGGTTGGACAGGCCTTGGAGCAACCTGGTCTAGTGGTGGGGGGTGGAACTGGATGATTCTTGAGGTCCCTTCCAAACCAAACCAGGCTGGGATTCCATGATTCTTTGTTTAAAGGTTTAAAGTCTGTCCCCTGGCTCTCTCCTCCTGCATCCCAGGATTTCAGCCTCCACTAGTTAGCAGTTGGGATGGCCATGTCAGATATCCAGGATTGTATTACCATCACATGGTGCTGACCTACGAGATGGGAATTGGTTAAAATCATACCAAAACCTGTCTCATTCCTGCCTCCTTAATTCTGCTTGTGGTGAAGCTGTAACCTTTCCTGCCTGTCATTGCTGACAATAGAAGCTGCTGCTGCTTCCAGAAGTCTTCTCCCCACCAAAAGACCCCATGAGAACTCATGAGGCTGGTGGTGATGATCTTGCCAGAAATGAACCTAGAGCATAAAACCAGTTTTACTCTGCATTAGTTCCCTGCCTCAGTTTATCTCAGGTCACCAAGGTCCATGGCGAAACATGGGAGAGGGCAGCAAAATTGCATCTTTACATGTTTTGTCCTGCTTACTGGAGCAGAAACAGAGCTCAAGTGTGCATATAACTCAGAAGTGAACTGGCAAGTCTTTTCTCAGAGATGGAGGGATTCTCTTTCATGCTGGTGTATTTTAATACAGCTAAGAAATTGCACTGTAAGCATTTGATACCAGTTTGTCTGCCTGGTGATATGCTCTGTTCTGCTGCACTTCAGTTTTCATGAGCAGCTTGACATAATAATAAATATGAGTTAAAGCAATCAATTCTGTCTCCTCTTGGTTTTAAAATGCAAAGAATTGTCCTATAGCGATGTGTGTGCACATTTTCATTTTGAAAGATGTCAGCTGTGCAATAATAGATTGGGTTTACAGTTAATGTATATGTGGGGGATGACTTTTGAGATGAAATTGTTATGTCTTGAGCAAACCTCAAATGCAGGAGCTCCCGGGGCTGCCTCCACTGCTGATGTTGTGGCTTTCAGTTGCTGCAGGTCTGAAGCTGGATGATGAGACAAGTACTGCTTGGCTGGCACATTACCTCCTGTTAACACAGAGCAGCTGTCTTGGCTCCATCATTTCCCAAAATAGTTGATATTTTCTTTGTAAAGATACTCACCAGTCCTTTGCATGCATTGCCTGTCCCTGCTGTGACTGCAGTGGGCACATGCGGATCATTCTGTGAGGCTGGGCTGGTGTGGATCTGTCCTCAGTGCTCCTGTCATGGAGCCTTGAAAGGGAGAATCCACAAGAGATGCCATGAAAATAGAGCCGGAGCCTTGGTTCCCTCATGGGTTATTTATTGAGGGTCTAGCGATTGGACCCACAACAAAGCAGGTGCTGTTGGTTGTTTTGGTGTCTGATTTTACTGCGCCATCCCACTGCTAGTGGGGATGAAGGAGTAGGACCAGGCAAGTCTCAAGGATGGCCATCAGTGTGGGCATAAAACTATGGGGAGCCCATAGGAATGAGCTGGGGGCAGGAGGGGGAATACTGGAGGCAGAGAGTTGCTGAAGGAGGCTGTAAAGAGATAAAGGAGTTATTTCATCCGTGTGTGGGATCATCTTTTTCTTCTCAGTGCCCTCCCTGCCTGCTCCTGCTGCCTGTGGTTTCTTTGAGGAGCTGCAGCACAAGCTGGTGATGGTGCAGCAGTGCTAGACACATTGTCAGTGACTTTTTCTTATCATCCACCCCCATCAGCTTCTGCTTAGAGCCAAGACCCTGCTGAGCATCTCCTCCTGCAGCAGCACTGATGGAGGTTGCCTCTTTCTTCTGCAGGTGGTGGTGCAGCTCACTGATGACCTCCTGTCCCAGGCGGTGATGATGGTGGAGGACAGCCGGCCGACGCTGGCCATCAACCTGGCTGGGGCCCGGCAGCACTGGCTGGAGGGGATGCTGCGCCACGAGATTGGTCAGCAGTACAGTGGCTGTGGGTGATGGGCAGAGCAGGGGCAATGCTGAGAGCATTCTCTGGCTGGTAATGGCCTGGGGGCTGCAGGGACTATGGACATGGTGGTACCCACTGGGTTCTTACAGGAGGCATCCTGGAGGCAGATTTTGGAACGGGGTGAGGCCACTGCATCCTTCTCTGCATGGGGGGCCTGGGGGTGTCAAGCACCCTCCCGTGTACCTATGTGCCTGCCCAGCCTGCAGAGCAAGCAGACATCCCATGGCAGCATCTCCAGCCAGGACTGGAGCCAGTACCCATGGATGTGACTTGGCAAAGGGTGTTGGAGTTTAGATTTTTGGAGGCTGTGGCCATTGGTGCTCACTCCCACCCTCCTCCCCAGGCACCCACTACATCCGGGGGGTGAACAACACCCGCCAGCCCTGGCACAGCTCTGAGGGCCGCAAGCAGTACAGCCTGAAGCCTGCCAACCCCACGGAGGAAGGCTTGGCCAGCTTGCACAGTGTCCTGTTCCGCAAGCAGCCCTTCCTGTGGCGGGCAGCCCTGCTCTACTACACCATTGAGCGCGCCAGCCGCCTCTCCTTCTCCGCCCTCTTCCAGGACCTGGAGCAGTATGTCCAGGATGCTGGCATCCGATGGGAATACTGCGTGCGGGCAAAGCGGGGCCAGAAGGACACCTCGCAGCCAGGTAATGCTCGGGGGGTGGGGTGGGGTGGTGCCAAGCCTTTGGGGTTTGGAAGGGATTTTATATTCTTTTTACAAGAAAAAACAGTGGTGGGTTTGTTTTGCACCTGGGTGGGTCCTGTGGCCATGGCACTATTGGAAAGGGTGGCTCTGTGCCCAACCCACATCACTCCCCATTCCCATCAGGTGGTTCCAGTCTGATGGGAGCAACTCACACAAGGAGGCACCAGCCAAAAGAGAGATAAAATGAGCATTTCTGGACACAATTTAGATTCTTGCAGTGGCTTACCATGAAAAAAATAGTAAAGGTAAAAAATGGAAAAATATGGTAAGGAGGAAGATCTAATGACAGCTTTTAGCATTTAAAGTTATGATGTGTTTAAGGTTATTGAGCTTTCTTCTTGATGTTTTGTTTTGGTGAAGGGGGGAGTTTAACGGCTGCTTTCTAGGGAATACAGATTGGAAGTGACACAAAGCTCACCAGGAGTAAAGTAATAGGGCAGGCAGGCTGCAAGGAAAAATGACAAATAATTGGGAGTAAAGGTGAAAACATCCCAGGGAAAGGTCTGGGGCTCTCACTGCTTCTGGCTGCCTCCATGGTCACCAGCACTGCTCCCCAGTGCTCAGCCTTTGGGACCCAGCAGTCCTGGCCATGGACCAGCAACACCTGAGCTCTGGTGCACTCCTATCACCCCAGCCCAGTGCCATTGCTCTGGTTATACTGTTCAGCAGGCGTTGGGTGAGTGGAGGGTGGTGAGGAGCCAGGCTCCTGCTCCCTGGCCTCTCCCGCTTTTCCAGGCTGTTTCAGTAAGGACCAGGTCTACCTGGATGGGATTCTCCGCATCCTGCGCCATCGGCAGACCATCGACTTCCCATTGCTGGCTGCACTTGGAAAGGTAACAGCCAGGGGGAAAGTGGGAAGCACTAACCAGAGAGCCCTGTCCCAGCCTATGGAGACAGGCTGAGAGAGCTGGGTGTGTTCAGCCTGGAGAAGGCAAGGCTCCTTAAGGGGAGACCTTAGAGCAGCTCCAGTGCCTAAAGAGGCTACAAGAACCCTGGAGAGGGGCTTTGGACAAGGGCCTGTAGGGACAGGACAAGGGGGAATGGCTTTAACCTGACAGAGGGGAGATTGAGATGGATCTTAGTAGTTCTTCCCTGTGAGGGCAGTGAGGCCCTGCCACAGGGTGCCCAGAGAAGCTGTGGCTGCCCCATTCCTGGTGGGCTGCAGGGCTGGGAAGGACACCTTCCTTGGCATAGTTTGGGATGAGTTGTGGGGGAGCTGACCCCATCTCCCTGCTTCCCATCAGGTCTCCTATGAAGATGTGAATCGGCTGAAGAGATTTGGGGTCCTGGAGAAGGCCCGCATCCCTCATTTCATGCAGGACCTGGAGCAGTACATGAAGCAGCTGGACCACATCGTCACCACCAACTGCCTGAATGAGGAGGAGCTGGAGCAGCTGCTGCCTGACTGAGGGGCAGCAAAGCCCCAAAGCCAGCACCCCAAGGGTGTGACTGCTGGGATTTATGTGATATGTATTGGGACTGGAGCCTGGAGGAGTGGGCAGAGCCTGGGCCTCCCCCTGTGCCCAGACAGCCACTGTGCATGTTCCGCTGTGTAGGGTAGTGCTGGTGTGGTTCATGTTGATGTGTCGCGTCCCCCCACTGTCCCCTCCGCACTTGCAGGGACGGTTGTGTGGTTCCACATGGCTTTGGGGATCTGGAGAACAGGGTTCAGAGGGAGCAAGGGCAAAGCTGCAGCATGTGCTGGTACCCCAGATGAGGCTACATGGGGCAGTTGTAGTGTTGGGGGGATGTCCTACATGGGGTGCTTCCAGCAAAGTGGGGGGCACCTACTAAGGGCTTGGGTCCCTGGGCTGTGCTGGCAGGGAATAAGGGCTAGCCCATACCAACTGACCACCCTGTGCATGCGTTTCCCCTCCCTATTCCTTCCCTCATGCAGCAGGAGGGACTTCAACCTCTCCAAATCCCTGCTCTCCACCACAGGTATTTGCCCACCATTAACAGGCCCTGCAGCCACTGTCTGGCTCTGAGGACTCAGGGTGGGCATTGGACTTGTTGTTAGGAAAAAGCATGTAATAAAACTGATGTCATGGAAACACTGTGTGGACAAAAGGTTGTGGGGAGCACCAAAGGCCAGGCTGCGTGCAGGCAAAGCTGCATGGCCCCAAACTGCTGCGTCAGGAGCTGGATGGGTTCACCAGAGTGCATAAAACAAGTGGGCAGAGAAATGAATAAACCACAGCAGGCAAAAGCAGAAGCTGCCCCTGTGCTGCTCCTGGTCTAACATATGATCTCTACTGCAGTTGTGCCACCCATAAGAGGGCCTTTTTTTTAGAAAACAAACCCACAGATTTGGGTTTAATTTCTTGTCACCTTTCATCCCACTGAGCTCCTGCAAAGGGAGCCCAGTCTGCTTTGTGGCTCCAGGAAGCCCAGGCTCAATTGCAAAAACTCCAGGTTTGACTACAAGCCCAGCTCACAGCACCTCCAGCTTCCTCGCACTCCAAGTTTGGCAGGGGAGCTGCAGCCCCTCTGCAAGGTGCAGATGTTGTGGCAGCACACAGCAAGCTTGGGAAAGGATAAGATCACTTGTACAGGAGGGGATTTTGGTTCCCTCTAGTCAGGTCTCCAGTATCACACTGGTGTTTTTAACAGCTCCCCCCTGCCTGAACACATTGCCAGCACGGTCAGTTAGACTCTGCTCTTTAATGCGCTACTTCTTTCAACGTTGCCATCCCCAACCTCAAACATGACGCAGCGCTGCTTTAAGAAGGTCCTGCCACACACCCCAGCACCACCCCCCTTGTCATCCCAAGGAGTAAGGCCTCAACTGGCAATAAGAACCAATCAAGGGAAGACTCTGATGGCACTAAGAACCAGCCAAGGGAAGACTCTTGTGGTGCTAAGAACCAGCCAAGGGAAGACTTTTGCAGTGCTAAGAACCAAGGGAAGACTCTTGCGGCCTTTCCAGCAGAAATGGCAGCAATGACAGAGGGCAGTGTAGCTACTGCGGTGGTTTGGGTTGCATCCCTGATGAAATAACAGCATGGAGATGAGAGAAAAGTGTTAATCTTTCTCCCCAGCAGGGCTAGAAGCGCTTCATCTGGCGGCGTTCTTGGCGGCGTAGCTTCTTCTCGTTTGGTTCCTGACCAGCAGGTGAAGACTCAGCTGTAAACCAGGGCCCCAGGATGTTCACCCACAGCAGGTAGACAGCGCGCCCCGGAGCCTGCAACACACACGTGGCACAAACTCAGTCACACTGGGGCTGCTCCCACTGAGGAAGACAAAGGAGTTGGGAGTATCTCTCCAGGCTGGCTCACAGGATGCACGGAAATCAAAGGCAGTCATCCAGTATACATGGCCTGATTTCATATGGTTTAAGAACTTGCATATGTATCCAGCACTTAAGTTTCATATATGGAAAGCCCAGCATGAGGTCTGAATTAGCTCCATCTGCTCAAACATTCTGCCTCTCCCTCCTTCACAAAACACACACATTTCTCTGAATTAAACAAATGTCACCCAGATGGTCTCCAGGGGGATAGTCAGGGTCTAGGCTGCCTTCTGCCAGACCAGTTAGAAAGAGACCTGTGAGTATGGACTGAAAAGAGACAAGCTTTCTAAGATTCACTGGCACAAGTTGCCCAGAGAAGCTGTGGCTGCCCCATCCCTGGCAGTGCTCAAGGCCAGGCTGGACGGGGCTTGGAGCAACCTGCTCTAGCAGGTGTCCCTGTCTGTGGCAGGTGGTTGGAACTGAATGAGCTTTAAGGTCTCTTCCAACCCAAACCATCCTATGATTCTATGACAAGACTGCCTTACGCACCGTTGTGGGATATAGTCAAAGCAAATCTGGGATTTTTTAACTAATTAGATTTTCTGATCTTCCACAAAAGCAGTTTTAGCTACAGGCGCATGACAAATGTGTCAGGAATAGAAAGAGTCTGGTGCGTTAAGGGGAAACCAAAGCCTACAGCGTTTTATCTGTCAAGCAATCCAGTGTCCAGCAGTTCCAGCCTCAGACCGTGCTGGTGAATGACTGAGAAAACCAAACAAGAAGAAACTGTTTGTCACAGCCACAAAAAGGCTCTACGCACAAAGATGGCTTTGATCTGCCTAATGTTTCTTGCTGCCCTTTCACAGGACCAGAGAGGAAGGCCAGGGCCAGCAATATCCAGAAGGATCAGGACTTCTTTCCCTTGTACAGCCTCATTTTTAACAAGATTTGACAGGAAGATTTAAAAGTTTATCAGAAAACAAGTTTTGGGCTGAAACAGGACACTGAAATGAAATGGATAAATAATGTCCCCAGTCTTAAAGGCAAGGACAATGTAGAGCAACAAGGACAACCACAGGGGCTTACCAAGAGCCAGAAGTACCAGAGGTAGAGAGAGAAGCAGCTCAGCACTTGGACTATGGCTGTCAGCAGGATCACATCCTTGAGGTGCCTGAGGGAAGAAAAGCAAACATAAACCTTTCATTCCAGGCCCAGCTGCACACACCAGCTCCTCTGGCACCAGAGCCTGTCTGCACTGCCTCCGGGGAGCAGCACTGCCTGCCTGCTGCAGCTCTGCTTGGCCACGTAGGGTAATCTAGAAGAATCACAGCAGTAAACAACAAAAATAAATGGATCTGATGAGTTAAAGAGCGAGGCTTCCTATGAAAAGGGACATTGAGAAAGCTGAGGAATGCAGGGGGGTGGAAATCAGCAATAAAACCGCTTCCCCCGCAGCATGCAGCAGCAGCCAGTGCCTGCTGATTTGACAATCATGGCATGAAGCTGAGCAGCTCACAGCTGGCTGCACTGAAGGGAAATATGTATCTCCCTCATGCCACTTCACAGACACTCGGAGTCACCAAAGGGCTAGGTGCTGCATGGACAAGCACACCATTGCCTGCGTGGTGAGCCAGAGGAAGATGGCTCACTCTCCCCTCCTGCTTATCTGACCCTGGGATCTTCCACACCAGCTTGAGGCAGAGCCAAGAGGAGCTACGGAGGGGAACAAGCTGCCCACACTTCAACTACTGCTCTCAGGACACCTGACACCCAGGAGAGGTGAGCAGGTATTAGCTTTTCCAACAGGAGTCATGGGACGTGTCATGGAGGGTTAGAAAATACCAACCCTTTCACTCCCATTAAATCATCATCTGCCGGAGCAAGAAACACTTGAGCCAAATGCAAGAACGGGGTCAAGAAGACAAAGGTGAAGTAATCAAGTAGCTTGTCTCATTCTGGGCAGCACAGCAAAGTGACCACGAACAGCTGTTTCAGGCTGGGACACCATCATTAGCTCAAAACACTGCAGAATCCACCATCAACAGCTCCAAGACCAGACACTGAGGTGCAGAAATCTCATGCATCACCAGAGGACACAGGGGTGATGGCAGAGCTCCCACAGAACCAGCTCTCCCAGAGACCAGCAAGGTCACCTTCCTCAATCCCAGAGCAACATAAAAATCTGCTTCAGTTACAGACAGCAGGAGGCAAACACCACCAAATCCACAGTGTTCTAGAAGCAGCTCCAAGAGGACGAGTTCATCTGCTGCAAGCACGCTCAGCCAAGAGGCAGGAAAACATCCCCTGCATTCTGGAAGTAACCACTAGCCTGGAGTAGTTCCACCATCCCCAAGTGGCAATTTAGAGCTGACAAACACAGTCAACAGGAGGAGCTCTGAGTGTTTGTTAACACTTTGTGTTGATGTACCAGCAGGGTTAAACTCTCAGGGCTAACAGCTCTGCACAGGTACAAAGGCACAGGGTAAGGATGGGAACTTGGGCTGTACAAGCTTTGTTTTGATTGCTCAGCCTTGCCTGTGCTTTGCACAGCCTGTGACTTGGACAAGCATCAATTCATTTTAATGTGTTATAAAACTCACCCCTGAACTCACTGTGTTGTTCAGGCAGAAAAACCTCAGCACTCCAGTACTTGTCACCTTTTCTCACCAGGTAACGGGATCCATTGCCAACTCCTGCCAGTCATTTCCCTTGGCACCACCCTCACACATCTGCATGAGGCAGGCATCAGGGCACCCACCCTGCCTTGGTGCCTTACACATCTCCCAAAGGCACCTCCCTCAACCAGGATACCCCGGATGACACCGAACTTCTGTATTTTCCTTATTAAACTGTCCCATGGTGCCATTCACAAAAGAAGTATCCAAAACACAGAATCCCAGACTGATTTGGGTTGGAAGGGACCTTAAAGCTCATCCAGTTTCAACCCCCTGCCATGCACAGCAACACCTTCCACTAGACCAGACTGAGCCAGAACAGTGTAAACGGGAGAAAAATGCTCAGCTGACCATCAGGAAAGAGAAATCACTATAGGATGAAGCAAGCATAAAGAACCCAGCTGACAAGTCACACTAGAAATAACTGTCTTCCTGGCCACCTCGTTCCTTGGCTCTTACACCAGGCATCCAAGTCTCTCTGGCTGCAGGTAGCAAATCTACTATTCCACTAACAAAACCAGAGATGAGAGCTCATTCTGCGCAGCCAGCAAGCTCTGTGCTGCACAAGCAAACCTGCCTGCTGGTAACACCTGCTGGCTGCAGGAACAAAACTCATGTTAAGAAAAACAGAAGTGTATTACTCAATAGATGGCCCTTCCAGCATGAGAGCACTTGATGTGATGCAGCAGGCTCAGCTGGAAGCACCCCTGAAAAAGCCTGCCAGTGAGAAGACAAGAGGTAAACCTGAAATCATAAGCCAAAGATGTGGGAGGGAAGGGGACAAGGACTCCAGGTACCTCACTCAGCACACACTTAAGAACCCCAGCAGAAGGTGGGCCAGCAGATGGAGGGTGAGGGCAAGGAGAAAGAGAGCAAAGCCATGTGTCCACAACTGCCTGGCAGCTTCCTGTAACTAGCTTGAGGCCAAATGTCAGAAAACATGTAAATCTAGAAGCTGTTTCTGATGCTTCAGTACTGCTGTGTCCTTATTTTATGTAACAGAGCTCTTCAGGAATTGCCACTGTGTGTTGTTTGACCAAGCGTTAGAGCACTGCAAAGAACACTGGCTATGCAAACACTTGGTGCTGTCTGCAGACAGACATGAGGCATTCACAAGCACAGGGAGAAGGCTGAGGAGATGAGAGAAGCTGGTAAAGGCCATGTTGGCCAGGGCTTGGAGCAACCTCGTCTAGTGGAAGGTGTCCCTGTCTGTGGCAGGGGGCTGAAACTGGATGAGCTTTAATGTCCCTTCCAACCCAAACCACTCTGGTTCTATGATTCTAAGACAGAGAGGAGGTCTGCTAGTGTGCAGAACAGCTCTAGATACAGCCAGGATGGGGTAACTAGCAGCCTTTCTGCTCTGTTGAGCACTGCCTGCAGTACTGGTTTAAAAAGGAATGTACGTATCTGTGTGTTGCAGAAGCATGCACATTATCAGCGCTGTTTCTGCACTGAAAGATGGCTGTAAGCTGCTCCAGCTGAACCATTTGGGATCTCTGACCTGTGTGTCTGAGCCCTTCATACAGTGACTGTTCTAGGCTGACATACCCACACAGCAGCTGGTGACTAGTGCACACCAGGCAAAGCATTCAGATAATGAGGAAGAAGTTCTTTACTGTGAGGATAGTGAGGCACTGGAACTGGCTCCCCAGAGAAGTGGTAAATGCTCCATCTCTGGCAGTGTTCAAGACCAGGCTGGAGCAGCCTGGTGTAGTGGAAGGTGTCCCTGCCTGTGGCAGGGGGTTGAAACTGGGTGAGCTTTAGGGCCTTTCCAACGCAAACCAGACTGTGATTCTATGATTCTCAGATGAAACAACTCCAGCTCCCCTCACACCTGTGGGCAAGCTGAGGTAGGAGCAGAGGCCTAGGCTCTCCCGGCTCTGTGAACACGCTCAGGCAGCAGGTCCTGCTCACCTGGGCTCGTGTGGACACTCACTCTGCCATCCCCTGCTCCATATTCAGGTCAATTCCCCCGTCGGCAAGGCTGCCATCATCTGTGAAAGACGGCTTTGCCATGGAGCTCATGGACCGGTAGCTTGTGCCGTACACCACGCAGCTGAAGATGAAGGCTACCTGCAGCAAGGGAACAACCGTCAGCCGCCAGAGCCTACACCCTCCCACGGCACAGCCGGGAAACACCGCGTCTGTCCGCCGGGGCAGGCCGCGGAGCCGCCGCAGCTCACCCATGTCCAAGCGGAGGCGGCGGGGTAGAAGATGACCAAGTTCACCACGGCGTAGAGAGCCTGCGGAAAGAGTATGGCCCGGGTCAGCTCAGCTCGGCACGGCACGGCAGGGCCCGGCCCGGCCCTTCCCGCCCGCGCACTCACGGAAGCCGCCAGGATGATGCGGAGGTAGAAACGCAGCGTCTCCCGGTTCTCCTCGAAGATCTGCTTCTTGCCTTTGGTGCCCGCCTTCCCCTTGGGCTGCGAAGCCAAGAGAGGCCACTGTCAGCGGCCTCGCCGGGCCCCCGGAACCCCGCGCCCCGGCCCCGCCACTCACCGCCATTGCCGCGCCGGCTCCGCGCTCCGCTTCCGGACCCGCCGGAAGGGACCCGGAAATGGCGGCCCGAGTCTGCCGCGGGCCGAGGCCCCGGCGCTTCTCCCGCTGCCCTCCCCGGGGCGGAGTTCTCCGCTTGCCAGCCCCAACTCACACTGGGGCTGTGCAGACACGGGGTTAGATGTCCCCTTTCCCTCCCCCCTCCGTGCCCATCACCGGCTCTCGGGCCCCGCAGCACCCACCCGCGTCAGAGCCCTGCTCCCTCAGGAGCTTTGCTGACTCGGGGAGGTGGTGGAGTGTATGGAGGGGCTGCAGAGCCCTGCTGGGCAGCGGCCTCCCACACACTGCTCTCACCAGCGTCGACTCCCCGGTAACAGCCTCTGTATGGCAGGGATGCTGCACTCCAAACTTCAAACCCAGCACTGGCCTGTTTGGAGGAGCCGAGTCCGAGTTGCTCGCTGCAGCACACCTAAGCCTTCCCGGGATGGAACTGGCCTTACCTGTAGCCCCACTGCCACCTTCCTTGTAACAGGCCTTCCACGGCAGGGCTGGGGTAAAGGTTGGACTTGTCCTTAAAGGTCTTTCCAACCTGGTTGATTCAATGATTCCTCAGTGAGGAATGGTGACAGGACTCCATGCCTGCGCCTCAGCACCAGGAACCTGGCAGCCCTTCAGCCTTCATGCCCGGTGCTGCAGCTCCCACACCGCTATCCTGCTCTTGCCTGCTTTGACCCTTTTCATAGAATCGCAG
>WYDI02033386.1:0-91601 GCA_009867235.2 Psittacus erithacus | reverse complement strand
GAGAAGACCCCAGCAGTACAGCATGTACTGGGAGGCCTTCACTTTCTACCCTCATCCTCTTTCCAGATAACTGCCTCAACTAGCATTGTCAGGGTCAGATTATTGCCCAAATAATTCTCCTTACAAGCCATTTAAGTGTTTAACTGACTATAGATACAAGCAAATTGCTTGTTTTGGTGATGGCATTAGCACAGATGCACAGCATTCTTGGGCTGTATGTACTCCACAGCTATCTGCTGTCAGTGAGGGCAACTGGAGACTTCAGCTTAACCTTGTCGTAGGACAAGCACTATGAGGCTGGTTCTCATTCATATTTTAAAGTCTGCCTCCTCCCTTGTATAACCTTCCTCAGCTGAAACAGAAAAAACCCAGATAAGCTGTTCAGCACACTATACTCAAGGGAAGAGCCAAGGAAGGCCATGGTTACATGTCCACTTTGTTTAGGCATTAGTTTGTGTTGCGTCAGAGGAACAGTCCTGCCCACACTTGTCCTTGTTCACTGCTAGACATCATGCAGCCACGTGGCAGAAAGAGCAGGCTGAAGAATAGTGGTAAGTGCCAGCACAGAAGAGAAAAAAGCATAGCCAAGGGTGCAGCGGTGGGGAGGATGGCAGAGATACCCCTTTTGACTGCATAGATTTATGACAAATTAAAGTGACCAATCACTGGGTGAAATCTAGAAATCTGTGAGATTCAACCTCATTGTTGAATTTGTTCCTGAATTGACATATTCTCAAGCTTTTCACGTATGCTGTCAGTCCATGAAATTTTCTTTTAATTGACCATCAGAGAACTGATTGAAGACTTCTCCCTTTTAGCAGTGGCTGACATTCCTGTTGATGTATTTAAAAGTGTTAAAACATATATGTACAAATGCCTGAGTATCAGACATGTAAAAAGTAATCTTAGAAACATAAGTAAATACAATAAAAATAAAGTATTTTTATGCAGCCAATATCCTTTTATTATTATTGTTATTATGTAGTTTAAAAGAACTATGGATGAAGCAAACTCAGTGAAAATTATCTGAATTTAGCAAATATTTCAAGGTATTGCTATTGAACTTCACCCATTTATTTGAAAATTGACTTGGTTTTCTATACTGTCAGACTGGAAATTGGCTGAAAGACCACAAACAAAAAGGCAATAAGAAAGATTGCATTTTTGTCACAGCTGTCATGTGAGTCATGGATTTTCATATGCTTTCAATGTATCCGTGACTTTTGATATTTAGGGATTTTGCATGTGGGCTGGTAAACGTGATGGTTAAGAGCTGAAACAATTTCTCTGAAAACCTTGAGTTCTGCCAAGTTAAACCCTAGACTGCACGGGAGGCTAATAGAGAGCAGGAGCTCAGCAACAACACTGTGGTTACACAAAGGATCAGACCAGTGAATTCTCACTGAGAGCTTTAATTCCTCCAGGGATAGAGAGATTTCTCTTTCCCCACAACATTTGCAGTTAGGTTGAATTTGCAAAGGCAAGCTCTGGCAAAACAATGACTGAAGCAAAACTCTTCTCATAGCAAAACACAGTGTATTAATACTTGAGAGAAAAAGGAAAAAAAGAAAAAAAAAAGTAAGTTTAAGAAAAGGATGTGTTACCTATAACAAAAAAAAAAAAAAAAAGAAAATGCACTTCTTCACCTGCATCCCTGCATCTGTCACGTTTCTCTCATGACACTTCCGTAAAATTGTAAGAGTACTGAGTCAGACCAAAGATTCGTCTGGCTCAGTACCCTGTCTCCAAAGCTGGCCAAAAGCAGATGCCCAGGGAAAATTACAAGCAAAAGATACACTGATACTTCCTTGGAACACTCTTCCAACTTCCAGCAATTTGCAGTTTAGGGACTTTCTGGTTTTCTATTTAATAGTCTTAGTAGATTTTTCTGCTATGAATTTGCCCACACACTTTTTGAAGCTGTATAATTTTTTGTTGAAGTTACTGTCACTGAAGATTAATCAGAGAATTCAGTACTAAACAATAATACTAAATAAATATTCAGAAAGCCCAAGGAAACTTGCCAAAGGAGTTGCCCTTGGTCCTGTGGTGAACATTCCTTAAAAAAAAAAAAAGAATGGGGAGAAGTAAATCTTTCTATTGCTCCATCAATTGCCTGGTCACATAACTAGCGTGAAAAAGTGGTTGAGTATCTCAGGATACACTCGAGCTAATTATACACAGGATCTTCTATATATACAAAATATATGAACAAGAAATAAAGATGGAAAAATAGTGTTTACAGTAAGAGATGCTGTTAATAGCTATTACAGCATGGAGAGAGATTTCAGACAGACAGATGATGGTTTCCTTAAAAAGCGATGATCAGTCTATTCATCCTTTTCCAACTGCACTTGTTCAAGTAGAAGATGAGTTTTGCAAAGTGACACTGAGTTTTCTTCCCCGTATTTTTTTGTTTTTCATTATTCAGCCAGGGCTCCAAAGGCTTAATTGATCTAGCCAAAAGTCTCAGGACCTGTTGTTCCACCTTTACCTTCTGTGTTATAAGCAAAATAAGAGGAACTGGAGTATGCTTAGTCAACAGCACACTTTCAGAAACTCAACTTGAAAAGGCCTTGCCACAATAATTCATTAGTTTATCATAAGACTGATAAAAAAGTTCCTGCATCTTCCTCATAAAGCTCTCCCATTTTGTCAGAAGTAGAATCATGTGCCTATGCATCTGTGTATAAAAGTGTCATGTTGTCTGCCCTGACATGCCAAGTTCCTTGCGGCAGAGATTATGTTCTGTACTAGCAAACATATCAGCCACCATGTCAAGCCAGTTAGAAACAAAACAAGATTACTTTTCTTTAAGAAGACATTCTATTTTCATGAACACATGAAAGGAAAACATCATGGCATGCAAAAATCACGCTGCAGAAAAGATTCTTGTGGACATCACAGGAAATCTGTTGTACAAGACTTTAAAACCTGATAGATTACACTGAGCAAATTAAAATTCTGCATTGAAACTTAATTTTTTGAAAATGGCAAAGCAGCTACATGTCCTTTATTTAAATGCACAAATATAGAATTCATGCTACAGAGGAATATTTGCAATGGATATTATTGCAATGGCGTACCAAAATAAGGCACTCAGTAGCGAACTGGGTATAACGAAGAAGCCAGTCTCACACAGCTTTATTATTCCCTTCATCTACTAGTCACTGTGGAAACAGTGAAATTCAGAAATAATCATGCGCATTGAGCCAGACCTGTGGTGTGGAGAATGTCAATTGAAATTATTGCAATTCAATAAATTCAAAGTCTCCTAAAAACAGGGTCTTACACCAAGAGGTAATGCTGTCAACTCTGTCATAGCTACCTAAACTGCACTTTTCATACTAGGCTTTGGAAAGTCCTACTGTCTTGCAGACAATGTCTCCCTGGGCTCCAGAATCCCACAGGCTCAAGACTGCAACATTGTGGTCCAGTTGGAAACTCATCATAGAACAGTTTTGCTCAACTTTGCCTGTCTCTGCCATTCAAAACCCATTAGTCAGAATGAAGAAAGGATTTTCTTTTTTTATGCTTCTTTCTGGATTTATTATTTATCTTTCGATCTGAATTACAATACATTCATTTTCTGATGCATATAAAGATTTTTCAATTACTCCAGCTTCAGTCTCATAAACCATAGCGGCCCATGGGAATTCCACAGTGCCATCTGCTGCAAGGTACTAGAATAACTGATAATGCAGCGCATGTTTTTCTAGTTAATCTTACCTTCCTGACTTGTTCCAAACTCTCTTTTCCTTCCACACAGATTCCAACACATTTCATTACCATGCCAGTTTCTTTGGCTCTCTTTTGTGCTGGACTTGTGGTCATAGCATTGCACTACTTATTTCCATCCCTAATTTTACCATTCATACTATTATTTTTTTTTTTGTGGGTAGGTGTGGTAGAGCCATGATGGTTTCTGAGGCATGACTATCCCCCTTGCCAGGTCACTGGCATCATCTTTCCTTAAAGAAGACATCGAGAAAATTCCCTTCAGTCTGTCCATGATGACTGTTCATTGGCTAGAGGGTGAGGTGAGAGATTCAAACCAAACAAAGCACTAACATCCTTCCAGAGGGAGCCAAATGTGCTGTCTCTGCAGCTTCTGCTGGCCTTGGAAGCAAAAGATCAGAAGGGAGAAATATACCACTGCTCAGCTTGAGAGCAATAGAGCAAAGCCTGTCTTGACTGACAATTTGAGCGTGGCCTGGCACAGCTAATTTCTTAGCAAGGATCAAAGCAATTAAGGTTCACAAGAGTGATGCTTTTTCCTCTGCCACTGTGGGTTGTTCCATTAAAGTAAAATTTGGAAGCCCAGTGCTTAAGTAGGATATAAGTGGCCTGTAGAGGCCTTGGGTTAACACTCTGTGATGGTCTGATTTTTCATGCTTTGTTTTTGTTTTAGGGAAACTTTCATAGAATTGTAGAGTCAATTTGGTTGAAAAACACCTTTAGACCATCAAATCCAATCGTTATCCCAGGACTGGCAAGTCCACCATGTCATTAAGGGCCTCATCTACACAGTTTGTGGGGATGGTGACTCCACCACTTCCCTGGACAGCATGTTCCAATGCCTTAGGGCACAGTGAGACAGAGTAAGAAATGTTCGTCAGTTGACATGAGCACCAGCTGACAATGTAAATTCTATTTGGAATAAAAGTTTATACAGTATCACAACAGTTTATTAGCTTTAATATGTGTTAGAATAAAACCAATTTTTTAAAAATTAATATTTGATACCATCAAACTCCTCTACACTCAGGCAATTATTTTATCCTGCATAGTTCTGCTGATGGGTAGATTGAGGGAGCCTCATCTTTGACCATGGAGTATGCAGCCAAAGAGGCAGTTACCTAGCACTTCCCTAGAATCTGGCTAGACTGTATTAAGCTGAATGCTCTTCACGGCAACTGCCAGCAAGTATAGTCTGAAAATCCCAGTAGAATAACAAAAAGGAAAAGCATTGGAACAGAATGGGGAAAATATTAGGCTGCAAATCACAGTATCCCCCAAGCCCAAGTAACACATGTTTATTCCCCAGACCAGTTCTCACCTCTGATTTGATTGATTACTGTCACATTCTGACTGGATTTGAGAGATCATGATGAATTATTATTATGTGTATTATGTGAACAGAGAAAAGAAAATGAAGTATGGTTATCTATTTTTAGGTTCCTTTAAATTGTAGGCTTTTGTGTACACTGATCATATACAAATGTTTGAACATTAGTGTATGTTCAACGATTCCAGGCAGGAAGACTTCCTTCATTACTATAAAAAGATTTGTAGCCTGTTAAGCACTAGTACAGTCATTAACAAGTTATGTTTATTCTCTGATCAGAAAATAGATCTACCTAGCCATGCCAAAAAGACATCGATATTTCTAAAATTAGGCAGGGGAGGTCAGTAATCTTTAAATAGCACTGTTAAAAATTGGCATCCTAATTAAGTTATGAATTACAAAAGGCTTTTCAAGCTGGAGCTACTTGCTCAAGGACGAAATAGATATATAAGGAGAAGTTCCTCATCGAGTCTCAATTCCTTTCTATATAAGTAATGCCCAGCAATCTTGAGTAAGGATTGATCCCAGATACGTAAGTGTCTTGAGAGCTGCTTAGCTGGTTAATAGGTGATCTAAGGAGAGGATAATTGTAAGTGTGGTTTTATTCTATTCCTGTGTGTCTGTTTTGTTAATCTTGGAGTAAGAAGAAATTCATTCTCTACTTTTGCTTGGGGCTTTTTTGTTTGTTCCATGGAAAGGGCAGCTGGCAAACCACTAAGGAATTTCAGCTGAATTAGAGTATTCCTCAACAGTAGGGACAGAACCACAGCTGTAATGACCAACATTTCCAAGGAATATTCGAGTTATTGAGGAGGTAGCGAGGTGGTTCCTTGCTAAACAGTATGGAGGCAAGTCTGGCAATGCTGCTATTAGGAATTGTTGTGGAAGTGGGGGCCTTACCAGGCTGTCCACAAACAGGGACAGTGGCTTCAGCACCTGTGTCTTGATGGTCATGCAGAGGTTTCTAGCCCACATAGAGGAAGCTGGACAGTATGACTGCATTTTCCACAGTCTTAAAATGGTTTTTAACGCATTTTTTAAAAAAATACTAAATTACAGCTTCCTAACCTAAAACAAAGGATCCCCTTGGGGTGCTGATGGCCCATCCCTGCAATTCACTCTGCATGACCAGAAAGGCCACTCAAACTCTCCCCTCTGCAGAGAAGTACAGCTTTTCATCAGGTTGGGGGCTACTTTCCCATGCAGAAATGACCCCCTGGGCATTATAACATATTCTTGGTTCATATTTACCTGATCTATTAGAGGCAAAAGCAGTTCTGACAAGAACTGTAATTACAAGAATGTAATGTTCATTTCTACAGAAGGCACGGTGTCTGCATGCCTGGGAAGGGCCCAAGATGCTTACAGCATTTCTATTTTCCATGCTGTGGTGAATTTGGAACCTTTACACAGCTTAAGACAGAATAAATTTCACTCCAGCACAAATCTCTTGATCATTTCTCCTTCAAATGTGGGAAAACAACACTGAGAATGTGGAAAGTGTAGAGCACATCATAAATCCATGGACACAGGAACTCAGAAACCTGCATAAGGCACATAAGGTCTGCTATAAAGGAAGCACTGTGCTTTCATATTATTTTCTGTTTAAAATCTACATGTGTGGTTTGGGACAAAGGTCTTTTAGTGTGGAAGAAAGAAGGTTCAGTGTTTTTCTTCTTTTTTTATTTTATTTTTTTATTTTATTTTTTCTTTCCTAAAGAGAGGTATGCCTCTGGAGAGACAGCGGAGGGATGTGCTCCAGTCTCCTGCACACACTGCTGCAGGAAAGGTGAAAGCTTTGAAACCACAGAAATAGTACTGAGGAGAACTCAACACCCAGGATATAGTTCATGTCTGAGTAACCAACAGGTGCTTAAGCAAAGATAAAGGTTTGCATGCTGGCTGTCACTTGGTACAGCTTCATTATGAATTTCTGATCCAAAAATTGGGGTGGCTTGAGGAAGTCTTCCTCTACCACCTGATCCTGTCAGAAAGCACACATGTTCTTTCCCTCTCTTGGGAAGGCAGAGTGATCCCAAAAGACACACTTGTAGCTGCTGCTAAATCAGCTTATATGTGCGTCAACTGGTTTCTTAGGGCATCTGACTCTGTGTTTCACAGAGCCTGGGAAACCTTCAGGTTTTGTTTTTGCATCTTCATGTGCTCAACATGCCTGCCGTTTTCCTTGTCAGAGATGAAATGCAGAATTAAAATCCCCAAGGGACTTTAAGTACACATAATCTAGATAATCTAAAAACAAATAGTAGGTTACTAGTCTATTAGCTGGAAGAAGTCAAATCATTAACGTCAGCTGTCACAATAAATGCTATCAACTTTATTTTTGCTAGCATGTGCTCTATAATAGGGAGAGACATAGAAGCTGAATTTTGCAATTCACATTCACTGCGCCTACCAATGCAGCAGAGTTTAGGTGGGGCCCATCTCCCCTCACTTTCAGTCTTTACATAGTAGATTTTATTCTGTTGGCAAATAAGTCACTTCATACTCCCTTGAGTAACAGTGAAGAGAAAGTCATGCTTCTAGAGACCCATTTTAGTTGTCTAGCTTCAGATAGGAGAAGTTATGCTCTAGGCATCATTAATTATACTGATTTGATCCCGACTGAATAGGGCCCAGTGTGACCAGTTCAGATATGGTCTTCAATACCACTGCCAGTTGCATCTGAATGAGCTCGCCCTTTTGAACTGGATGCAAGAAAGATGTAGTTCTCAAAGCACTGCTGGCCGCAGACTCACACAACTTCTACTAACTTTGCTGTAAACTTAAATGAGAGGTAACTGGAGTTTCATACATCACGAAGCCCAAGTTTTGCCCTCATTCACACTGATCAAATCATAGAGATCATTCCCAATACAACATGGAACAACTACCAGTGGAAAAAAGTGGTCACACAGTAGAAATGCAGTGGGGCAATATTATGTTAATAGCTTTCTAGCACCTTTCCTGAAAATATATGTCAGGGTATATTCTTACCTACCCTATGAAATTGTCAAAGTAGGACCGTTATAACCATAGGGTGGGGTGACTAAGCTAGGACATCTGAGACCTCACAGACCTCCAGAAGGACCAAAAGGACAAAACACCCTGAAGCTCAGGTTGCTTTAAGAGCAATCTGCCCTCACTTTGAAAGGAATCATAAGCTTCATATTATCTGCAGCATCTTAAATCTTGGTTTTTTAATTCACCCTAACTTTCATTATATTACATTTTCCTTCTTTATATAAATGCACTTTTTGCTCATTCAAGTATTTTAAAAACTACACCCATAACAAGCAAGATTTCTAATCCAAATAAATCTGTACAGTATACATACCTTTTGGCAAATTGTTGTTAAACTGTCTTGGAAAGGAAAAGTAAGTTAATATTTTCCTCAAGGGAGGTTTGTTTAGGTGCAATGGATTTCAAAAGTTATTATTACTGCTTTAGGAAAAAAATTATTTTTCTTGCGGCACAAGAAATGCCAGAGTGCAACTAGAACTAAAACTAAGTGAAAGATTAATCAAATTCATCACAAAGACTGTTTCACTGTTCTTTATGCAGATATTGTACAGCACTGCAAATTGCAGAGCAGTGAGGTAGCTTGTAAGTGGCTACTGCTGTTCCTGTGGGCTGCCATGGGAGAACAATTGCTCTTCTCTGCTCTGTAAACGTGGGTTTTGACAAATTGGGGTATTGTAGAAAATCCAGGTTCCCTATTCAATGAGGTTTTTCTGTGCTGTCTTTCATGCCTGACCATTTATGATTCAGAGTTACAGACACTCCAACAGCAACTCCCATTACAAGAAGTGAAGTCCTCAGTAGGCTTCGTAGAGGATCCGTGATAAGCCCTCACATACATGGGATTTTGACACCAGTAGCACCTATTGTACCATCTGATTCCAGGCACTCAGCTCCCCTGGGGTTCTTCAACAGGTGCTGCGGGAGGTAATTATGTTTCCTGAGGCATCAGCCTCCAGAGAATCCTGTCAGGGACACAGTTAACTTAGCCAGCTTGGCTCAGTTCCTAAAACTGGACTCTCCTAAACAATTCTATTTGATTTCTCAGCAAGGAAAGGAATAAAAGATGTTGCACAGCTGTGAGGTGGCAATTTTCTATTGATCTACAAGGATTTTACTGCTCACTATAATGCCATTTCATCTCTGGCTCAAGAGGTTTGTAGCAGAGTGATCCAGGAAGACAAAATCTCACCCTAAAATTCCACGTCTCTGGATTCTCAAAAAAGACACAGTGGTGGTGCAGATACCAGGATTAATGTGTTTATTCATCCTTGCTGATATTAAATTAGAAAGCACTTGTAGAAACCTTAAGATTCACCATGAAGATGATGATGGTGTTCAGTTACAGACCAAAAGCTATAGCCACAGAGCAGGTAATGAAAGCAGTAAGAGTCCTTGGGCTATCAACCTCTCTATAATAGCCATGCTTACACACAGGCATTCGCCTACACAGGCCCAGTACCTTCCGTACACATACAGAGTATCTTTAATTCTGCAGTAAGTCAGCACATGAGTATGTCAAACAAATGTCACGGTCTCTCAGACATGAAAAATTTTCTCAATGCTAGTGCAAGCTTTTACTGCATTGTGTGTAAAGGTGGAAACGAATTGATAGCGTATTTAAAATTCTGCCTTAAAATCCAGGCAGATTCCAGCAGGCAGAACAAACCTGTGTTAGCACTGCAAGCTGCAGGAGACAGGGGGTGGTATTGAAAAATTTTGTTCTACCATACCATGTAATAAACAGCTCTTTAAAAAACCTCTTCTGGTTACTGGCAGTGTAGGTAGGAGAGCTAACCTCCTACCTACTGGAACTGTCTCAAATCCATGGAAAGAATATCAGTGATTTTACTTAGGAACTGGCTTTAAAAATGTGCATATCTTACATAAAATCAAAGACGTTGTCTTTCTGTGAAATCAGAGTATATATATTGTCAAACTTTTCCAAACAGAGCGGCCTTATTTGTCACTGAAATCATGCCCATCAAATATCTGAAGACATTTGTTCCTGCAATGAACTTTATTACCCCTTGAGTCCACAATTAACCCCTACTGCAAATTGCTATATTTCCTATAAATTCTTAAATATATTTTTTCCTAAAACTGCTACCAGGTTATCATAGTTGACTGTCCTCTGTGGTTTTCCAAGGAGTCTTTGGGATCCTGTATGGAAAAGCACGGTGTGTTACATATGGAAACATGTTTGCAGTACGTACTGGGCTTGGAAACTTCCATGGCTCGGAAACTCTGCGACACTGAAGGATTTATTCTATCATCAATAGAAATATTAGATCCTTCTGAGAATCTTTCATGGATGTAGGCTCCTTGGATCTACAAAGAGAGTGAATTTTCAGCTCAAACAAGTGCCCAGCAGTAAAATCTCCATCTTGAAAGGACAGAGTAAGTTTTAATAGGCATTTCAGTGCCAAGACATGTCAGTCAAATTATTATTGGCTCTAGCTGCATTCTCACAAGCTGTTACATTCTTTACCTGCAGCAGAGTGGCACTCAAAAAGGTGCAAAATTCTTCTTTGCTTTTGAAAACACCAATGAAAGTTTAAAAAAAAATAAAACAAAACACACAACAAAAAAACCCCAAACCAAAACCAACAAACCAAACCCCCCAATCTAATTCACACAACTGAAAACCTCTGATCTTCATACGAGAAGAGCAGACCCAACAGCTTCAGTAGGAATGGTCCTTTAAGAGACAGAAGGAAGTACACAAAGTCAAAATATTTAATAATTAATGTGAACCCCATAAAAAGATCTGATTCCTGACATAAACTGAAATGGACATGAATTCTAGCCTTATTACTCCTGTTATCATACATGCATGTGCATGTACATACAGTATTAAAGGGAGCTGCACAAGTCATGATAGTCTCAAGACTTGCTCTTATGCCATTTCCCGATTTTTAAAATCATAACTACATCTTGCAAATAAAATCAATATCACTGAAGTGCTAAATATTTCACATATTCCCAGCACGGGAATTTTCTTTAGAGAAAATTAATTACATTGAGAAGAAGGGGAAGGGGGAGATAAAGAGAAGAAAGGGGAAATCAGAGTTGCTATTTTTAGATCACAATATTTTGAAATGTGATCTGCCTTTTAGCCCACGATTTCCCAGCTGCCCTCTTTTCCTTTTTCTTTTTTGTTTTTTTCCACACATTTTCTTTTTTGTGAGGGAAGGTTTGATACAGAAGGGAAAATCATATATACACAAAACAGTTTTGTCTAGGAAGTCTAGCAGTGTGCTTGGCCTTGCAGAAAAGAAGTGCTATATGAATTTGGGGAGTGGAGGCTAGGGGATGTTTTGTGGGGAATCACACTGCTGTGTAATTATAGATTTTGTATATGTATAAACAAACTCCACCTTAAGATCAGCAGAGAAAAGACCTGTTTACTTGTCTGATGGCCAAGAAAAATTAAACTAGAGCAAGCTATAAACAGAATGAAGAAAGCTGAGAAAAAAAGCAAAAAAGCTCTGACTACTGAGATTAAATATTCTTCTTTGCAAAGAGCTGCTTACAAATTTTGCTAGACCTGGTATAAGCCTCTTTTTCTTTGGACTTCATAAGAGCTATCATGACACAGATCTTTCCTGTAGAGCATTTAGACCATGCCTCCAAATTAGTGTCAAAATGTTTCACTTCATGACAAGGCTCAAAGTACATTTCAGATAACATGAGACAAAACCGACCAGAAATTCTGCAAACAAAAACCTGCAACAATTCCTTGCATGTATCCTTTTGCCAGGTCAGGAAAGCACAGCGTGTTATTGTTCCCAGCCTTCCACAGCTCCGGCCTCAGCACACCGTGCTGATCCACACTCGCTGTGACAGTCTCTAAGGGGTGATCTGCCACCTGAGAACTTCCAGACACAACTACATCATCTGCTCACAGCTCTCCCGCCTCCCGATGCGGAGCTGGAGCTGGAGCCAGGCGGCAGGAAGCACCTGTAAGTATTTTACATCCAACAGGGACAACACCTCCCAGCTTGCAGACTTCTCATCTGGCTGAATACAGTCAGGGACCTACCCCCTCCTCCTCAGGTAGGTAGAACACTGGCCAGGGCCACAGCTCATAGGACGAAGGCATTTCCTCTCTGCCATAAAATGCACCATTTACTATCACAGGCTTTTTCTCTATCGGGAACGGCTGGCAATGGATATTTGCTCCTCTCACCCTTCCTCCTCCTCTCCCTCCCTTTTTCCACCACCCCCGCGCATGCTAGGCCCCAGAAGATTTCACAGGAAGGAAGAAGATATTGTATATTGTCTGAGAAGCGTTTATAAGCTGCCCTTCTGGCACAGAACTAGAATCAGGACATTGTTTAGTTACATGTCTCAACTGGAAGAATAGGCACAAAGCAGCTGGATGCCATAGGGTAGCTCACAGTGAGTAAATTAGTCTACAGTACATTAACCAGCACATCACCACAGTTGCAATTCTGTCTCCCTTCCTCTCTGACCTTGACTATGCCAGGTAATATCCTCACAGCTACAGCACAATGCCAAATGTACTTTGGATTATTCCATGTTTACTGCATAACACAACAGTCTCTGGAGGCAGAACTGGAAACAAGGCTACCTACACAGTCTGGGGGTCCATCCAGGAAGTCAAGTCATCTAGTCCAGATAAAGGACAGAACCAGAGACAAGACTACCAACAGTGTAGCTCAAACCAAAGACAGGATCAGAAACAGAGCTAGAAGACAGGCCTGGTGTTCACCCTGGAAATCCAGTCAGCAACTCAGGACAGCAAAAGACAGGCAACGGCTGCCACACCTCTCATCTTGAGGGCCCAAGACTGAGCTTAATGAAGTTCATGGACTGATGGGCACAGGCTGCATGGATGGAGGCCTTGGGTAAGGATAATCAAGGAAACCAAGGGCTTTTGGTGTGCTCAAGGCCCTGATTACTGTAACTTGGCAATACAGTTTGCAACACAAGGCAATTACTGTCTTTTAGTAGTGCTCTGTTCCATTGCTCAAACCACCTTAGCACACAGAGTCTTAAAGGGATGGTCCCTCAAGGGATTGGTGAAATCAGTAGAGCAATATATTTAACTTCCAGGTAGTAGCTGTCTTGTAGATAGCTAGTGCTTGTCCATCTACCTCCACCCCAGAAACCAGTAGCGTACATGAAAGAGCCTAGCATCCCTGCACAGACATCCAGATCAGTAGGGAGATACAGCTTATCTCATGGCATTTCCAACACCTTGCCCTCTTTAACAACAAAGCTGTGAATGTAGTATAAAAATTTGCAGTAGTCTGGACATAAAAGAAGCATCTAAATTGGGTTCCTCAACCCTTTATCCTGGTCTTTGAGATCATCATATCTAACACCTTGACTGTCTCCTGAAAGTCAACCGGAGGAAAAGCATTGCTCGCTTTTGTTTGGGTTCAGCTAGACCTCTTAGTGTCACTTGTGATTACATTAATCATTCAAATCAGTCAGAATGTTTTCCTTCTTTTAAACTCTGTGTGATAAGAAAGACTATCAGATGCTCCTGCAAGCTTATATGAAGACACTTATCCGTCCGAAGACAGCCACTCTTAACCCTGTTTTCTAATGTAACATCCTTACCAACAGTACTGTCTCTCTGCTCTCCTGCAGCCTAAACATCATTTTTGCAGTCTAAACCCAAAGTTCCACTTCGGTACAACCAGACATTTAAAGTTTTAATCTTAATCTTCAAGTCTCAGAACAAAACCCCTCATCTATCTCATGCCATTCCAGTCAGAACCTCCTTTGCTGTGAATTTTTCATTTTATAAACCCCAGTCCTTGAGGGCAAACAGCTAATTGTTTAAATGATGTTGTGCAAATATTCCAGAGGTGAACAATCCCCCAAACACCTGCTGCTGTAGTTAACACTTGTACGTTTACTTCTAGCCATAACATGCATATGTATAATCTCTGTCTGTGAAGAGACATTACAGAAAGTTTTAAAAAGGGAGGAATATTCAAGCCACCTACTTCTAGCTTTCCTTTACCAAAGAGACAAGAGGAGAATGTGCCCAATAAGTGTGAGCCCAGACCCACTGGTGGGGGGATTTAATTCCTTTTAATATATTCATGTGTCAGAAGATACACATGCATAATGGAGAGCTTCTGTTTTGTGTGGAAAAGTGGCCATGCAGTGACTGGATGATAAATCATTTCCCAGACTTAAAAATTCTTTGTGAACAAGATTTAATATAAGGCAGTTCACTGGCTACACTGCTTGCCTCCCACATGGGCTGTGGAATCCCTCAGAAGCTGGAGGAACAAAACCAGAGCAGCAGCCCCTGCTTCACACTAGGGCTTCTGACTGTTCCAGTTTGCTGTCGTCTCCGGCATCATCACACCGTGTGAAAGCATCCCACAGACAGCTTGAAGTAACAAGTGAGAGCAAAAATGAGTTCTTTCACGAGCTGACATGGCAGTTTACGCCCAGAAGCAAAGGAACTGATAAACCTCATAATACTTTAACCTCCCAAGTTAACTGCAGGTATTATTCCTATTCAAGTGCTTAATCCTACCCTGACTCTCGAATTGTTTTCCTCCATGTCCCACAGCAACAAATTCCACTAGCTGATTAGATGACACTTTAAAGTTTACTGTCTTTCAAGTGCTTTAAACACGCAGTCTTCATTTTACCATGTTGGTCCAGCATGAAGACATAAATGGAAGTGTTCAGTTAACTACACGCTAGCCAGCTCTCATCCTAGTGAAATGAGAGCTGGCCGGGTAACCAAGAGCTCCTAATGGTAAAACTGTTCTTAAAATAAGGAGATAGGGTTGAGGCTCCAACAATCTTAGATCAATGTGAGAAATTAAATGGAACGTGAGGCCAGGATTTTTGAAGTGGCCAACCTGTGTTCCCAGAGAAATTTTGTAACTTAGTTTAGTGGGAGCACAGTGGTGTATTGGAAGAATCCTCACCTGAAATCCAGAAGTTTTTCCCCTTTATCAAAACCAAGTAAGGATGCTATCATAAATGTATTTTTATTTCAGAGGCAAATCAGCTCTCACAATACTTGGTATAGCTGGATCTATTTGGCTAAGAAGGAGCATTGCAATGGTGATTTCAAAACTTAGAATCAGTATGTCAAGTCCTTCAACACAACAATGCCTGCTCCTTCTTTGCTCTGATCAAGACGTTCACCTCGCATGAGTCTGCAGAAAAACACAAAAAAGCATTAGCATGGTTTTTATCCTACATTTTAATGTAAAATATACCAGTTCCATAAAACCAGAATTCTTAATGGGAACATGTTAATTTTAGAACAACCTTGTGTCATGAAAGCACTTCAAAATTTTGAATGGAATTTTCTGCAGTTTAATTTCAGTAATTTGACACTGTCCTGGAATATAGGTTAAAACCATGTTTCATTGAAAAAAATACTTATTTAAATAAATAGGACTTCTCTGAGATGACAGAAGGTCTAAGCTACAGATCTTCCAATTGACTCACAGCTAGCGATCCTCCAAAATAAACTGGAAGTATCTAAATCTCAATACAGCAGATCATTAGGCCTAGCCAGCCACTGTATAGTCAGGACCTGGGGAGACCCTGAAAAAGATTAATATTACTCCATCTTAAAGCTTAGTGGAACTTGGAAATTCTCTTGCTGTGTGTCAGAGATTAGATTGCCCAGGAAGGAGGAAAACTAAGGACCACATTGACATGAGACAGGAGACACATAAGAGGCTGACCAAATAACTCCAGTGTAGATGATAGCTTACTAAATGGGGCTGTCAGCTAGGGTATAAAAAACTGGATTTAAACCTCTACCAAGTCATTCTCTGACAACCCACACAAGTGCCCTAAGTAGACAGCTCTTAGCTGTCCCAAGGTGTCTTTGCACGTGTGTGTGAAAGTATTTTACAAGGTCTTTAAGTTTTCTTTGGCCTCACCACTATACAAGTAAGGAACCTTTCTTGAACCTCAAACACTTTCATGAGATGAAGCACTCATCTTTCTGCTGTTGAAAGCTGTGCACTTTTCAAGCTCAACCTTCGAAAATTTTGACACAAGGAACTGGCTGTGTTAGTTCTGTAGAGGATTCTGCTATGCAGATGGGCACTGAAGTAATAAAATCATCAAAGAAATGCTAGCTATTCTACAATGAGCTGCCATTCGTTGCCAAAGAAACACTGTGTTGAATGAAATGTATTTAGAAAAACATTACTACAAAGGGAAAATATGAGTAATCAACCTAAAGCAATGAGCCATGGAAGCTTGTTTTATGAAATGTTTTCCTGACTGTCTCAAAACATTAGACATGCTGACAGAGATATCAGAAAGGTTTTTGGTTATTTCTTATAGAGATGGTTTTAATTTTAGATTCATCATCCCAAAACTATATCATCTTAGTCTACCTGTCATGTTAAGTTTTTGAATGGAAGAGACAGAAAGTCTAAATGTTATGAGAGAACCTGAAAGAACTTAATTCCAACTAACATGTCCTTCTCTAGTTCTTCCCTCCTTTCCTTGAAGATAGAAAATCAAATCATACTCCTTGCACCATATACAGTCAAAGAAACTCTCATGTGAGTAAAGAAGGAAAATTACTTTTCAGGAACTTAAGCTGAGCTCTCCAGAATGATCTCCAACCCTGAAGTCTCATGTTTTATTAAATCCATAGACTCAAAATGGGACATACCCTAACTGACTGACAATGAACCAAAAATTCATCTTGCACAGAGCAACTTTCTTTACGCATATTCTGCAAGGAGGCTTTGCAATGCAGTCTGCTGATAGTGTGGGCTAGTACAAAAGCAACACTTTCTCCACCAGGAGCAAGAAGACAGCACAAAGGAACTGTGTCTCTTCAAAGTTCGCATTTCTTTCCCTCAGGTGCTTCTGGAGTTACACAAGTTTGGTTTTGCTTAGGCTGGGAAAATATACAGGGAATCACATAGCAATACACTGTAGGCCTCAATATCCTGCTGGGTGATTTTAATAACCTGCATATATTTGATTAGGAAAAAAAGCAATTAAGGAGATATACAAGCAAGTCGGATCACATAGGCATTCCATATATCAGCATACAGATATGATTTTAGTCATCTGCATGGAATAAACAAGTGTATTGACACATTCCGTACCTTGTACAGGTAAGCAATACCTATAATATCAACACCACAATGCCAAGAGACATGAAAGTTTGTATCCATTGCAGTTGCCTTTTTTTGTTTCAAGTGTATAGGATCAGTTGTGAGTTTAACAAAGCACATTTTCAAGTAAAACATAGAGGCAAAGAGAAATCACAAGTGAGTATGAGCTCCCACTTGGGTCTGGTGCTTTCATGATTAGCAAGACAGCAGACCAGGAAGGTAGAACAAACCGAACAAAACCTACTCCTCTTACCCTTTGTATCTAAATTGGCTGTGAAAACAGAGACTGCAAAACACTCATAAAATACTAAAAACACTGACTCATAGAAAACCTTTTTCTTTCCTTTTCATTTTAACATTTTTCCCATCTTGTTTCAAGGTTTCTTAGCTAATTTAGGTGTCAACCTAACTTGTAGAAATGCTGTCAACTTTATTTCATTGTTTTCATTAGAGCGTGCACTTTTCCATTTTGGCAACTCTTCTTAATAAGAAGTGTCATCAGAATTAAAACACTTGAGGGTAGGACTATGTTTAAGTATATCCATTACTTTTGCTCGAAGAAAATAAACTGCTGTTGTCACTTGATAGGTACTTAATCTGTTACAACAGGATTTTTTGCTTTTTTTTGTATTTCTGATTTTACTGACTGATGCATGTTCTCCTATGACGCTTTCCTGGAGAATTCTTCCTCTGGCCATATGTCCTGGTCATCAGCAAAGAAAATAACATTCCAGGCATGCAGCTGATTCTAACACATTGCAGGCACAACATCTGTGCCTTTACCAATCCATTGCGCCTTTTCTTTAGTACCATCATACCTCAAGGACCTGCTCTACCCCCTCCAAATTAACCTGTTTGCTAATCCAGATAGCTCTGAGGATGAATAAGTAGCCTAAACAAAAAGGCACATTCATCTGACCAAATCTTATTGCCTAAATACCCTTGTTAGAGAGCATGCAAAAAGTCAAGCAACTCTAGATCTGATCTTTCCTCTACACTTGGAGTGCACCTGAATAAAATGTTTTAGCATTACCTTGCTGTTACTACCTTCCTAGTTGAATGCCACAGACCAGGCAAAGGTTATTGAGAATACAGACATATTTGACAAAGCCCAGAAAGGGATGATAGAATCACTGACCAAATGACAGCAGCAGGGCTAGATGGAGATCCACTATTCAGATCTTTCATTGCTTTTATTTCACTCTCTAAACCCCTTTGCAAGACTCATTTCATGCTTATCAGTGATGTTGCAAGTTTGCTGGTATCCCGACAGATCACTGAAAGCACTCCATCTCTGGCTCCTGTACTGAGTGGAGCCCAGCCCAAAATTCAGGTATGCCAGATTAGGTATTGCCTCCCAAGCATCTCTGAATGGATTTAGGCAATTGAGGAAGATGGATTATTCCAATATTCTCATTACACTCACACATATTTAGTTCTGCATGGTCAGCCTCAGGCATCCAAGAGCTATGAGTAAGCACCCTGCTGCCCCACAAAATGGCGAGATTTAGTTTCTTTGAAAACAGAAACAAGAACAGCGGGTTTTGTCCGTGTTCAGTTTTTAACTCCCACTAGCTTGCTTGTGACATTTAGTTTTGCCAACTCCTGCAAATCTGTATAAAGTGATCTTTCACCCCAGGATCCCCATATGAATTAGTTATGCACTCCTTCAGCCCTATGACAATTTTCCAGTGCCCAAAGAAATCCACCCTTCATGTCCACTACCCATCTGCTGCTTCTGCATCTGTAACAGATCTTCACCTTCTGACCAAACCTGGGAATGGTAGTTTCCAGAAGATTTCTCTAAATCTCAGTCAATGCCAAGACAGAAGTAATTACTTGAGAGGTATTTTGTCCCATTCATTTCCTGGAAAGAAAACTAAAGGAGGATGGTGAGGAGAGAAGAGAGAACCAGAGTGTAAACTGACTCATTTTTTTTTGTGTAGTGATAGATCCAGCTTAGCTGTCCTAATATAGCTAGTAGTTTCTGTTCCACTCTCATCCCAGGAAGATAACATCAGATGCTGTCTCTAGTTTATATTCTCTTGAATTTAGCTTGAGCAAAATGAATAGAGGAAGGGATGGCTTAGCCTCCTGCAGAAACTCTCACTGACTGCTTTTCCCCACAAGGCAGCCAGTCAGAAGTGTCTAAGAGTTGTAGACTGCAGCTTGGCACAGCTACCTGACTGCTAGCAGCAGGGGTCAAAGACATATGATTAAGGTGAGAGGTTCACCAGCTGGCACTCCTGCTAGAATGAGCTCAGAGACCAGGGTGACTCCAGATGGAAGCAGTTGTTGATGCTATTAATAAATCCTGTGCTTTCTGTCCAACCCTCCAGCGCCATTCTACTCCCCAAATACCCAACTAGATTAAAAAGTAGATTTCAGCTTCTTTGCAAAACTCCAGCAATAGAAAGAGAGAGGAGCCAACCCTGCAGAGTATTTTTGGAACTCTCCTGAATGGCCAAGGGAGGGCCTCATGACCCAAGGCTCTCCCAGCCTTGGCATAACAGGCATGGCTGAAGAAGAGGCAAGAGCCTTGGGCTAAGGCAAATTAATTTAGACTTGTGGCTGTTTCAGCTCACCATGAGCCAAGCGGGGATCTGGCCTTGCTGGGAATGTCAGTGCGTGGCTTAAAGCCAGATGTGCCATCCCCTTCCATAGGGCTCTAGAGCTGGAATTCAAATTTTATTTGGCTGGGTTGCTGTGCTCCAGCATCACTAGGCCAGACATCTTTTTTAGATATTACATTTTACATGTATGTTTTAAATAAATAGCCTGTATTTTAGGAGCACTTAGCCATAAGTATATAAACTGCTCTGAGGTTTACCCCATTGGAATTAGAATGAACCTAATTCATAATTCAGACATCAGGCTAGAAACAGCTCAGCTTCACTCCACGGACCTATAGCTTGATGTCTGAACTGCCCACGAGACGCCCTCTAATCCCAATAGCTGTAACCTAACCTCAGAGTGGTTTCTAAACTTACTAAATAAATACACTTTTTAAAGAGGAATGCACCATATTTATTAGGGGTTTTGCTCCGTTCAGGCAGACTATCATTTTAGGGCTGTTCCTATGAGACAGGCTGTGCAGAAACACAACTATATTCAAGAAAAATTTCAGAGCACATTAATTTTATTTTTTTTTTTAATTTTTAAAAAGGAAATATCTAGCCTACTCTATTTAACTGAATACAGAAAGTACCTGAAGATACAAGTTCTTAAGCTATAGTAGGCTATCTACCATGAGCATTCACCCATACAAAAACTCTTCCTACATGAATAACCATGCTGAATTCACTAGGACTGCTCACTTCGAAAGTTACCAAAGAATGGGTCCAAGTCGTCTACTCTCGTGTTCATTCTTCAATAAACATTTTTTTGGATGCTCACACACAGTACTCTGATAAATGAAAAAATATCTTCCCAGTTAAACTGGAGGGAAGCATTCAGTTTTTCATTAAAGTGCATGTTCAACCTTCACTCCCACTTTGGATCAAAATCTTTTTCATTACGAAGAATTATTTTCTAGGTGTCAATGTAAGAAGACAGAAAAGCTGAATTTTCAAAACAGTGTTTTTGCAAGAGGAAGGAATACATTAATGGCATGAAAGTCTGGCTGTCTGATCAGATCATGGCTTTCAGATTTGATCTTCATTGATAATTTTTCAACTTCACTCAACACTTAGTATACTGGAAAAGGGCTGTGCAGCAGGGACTTTTCTGAATGCCTTAATACCACAAACTGTATCTGGTCAGCCTGTCTGCTCTCCATGTGTGCCTGGCTTCACAGCAAATAAATGCCAGAAATAGCATTCCTACAGGATTTCCAGTTCAAAAGCCACAAGAATGCTCTTTCTCATGGTATGGCACCGTGCAATAAAATGGTGTCATCTGGAAAATTACAGTCTTGGAAACAAATGTTTTTCCCTCTTCACTGATTTAAATCATCTAAAAATAGATGGGTTGTCACATAACTTTTCTATTTGCCAAGGGAGCCCCTCATTTCATCTTGTGACAGTACAAGAAGTATATCCCATAACAAGACAGATCCTCCCAGGGAATCCCCTAGGAATATCTTTTTTCTTTAATTGGGCAAAGTCCTCAGAAATAAAACCTAAAAGTCATTCATCAAAGGTTGAGAACCCATTCAAGGTCACGCCAAGCAATGATTTCAAGGAGTATTTATATAGTACACACTTAGGGGAAGAAGGAAGGAAATGTCACGGACTAAACTTTTCAGTTTTTTCTGTTTTCTTAAGTAAGACTTTTTTAAATTGACTCCATGTAAAAACAGACTGTCACATTTGTTGGCTGAGAGAAACATCATCTTACTCTGTCTTCCCGATCAGCACAGCTGAGCTGCTCTTCAATGATGTTTATCTCTTGACTTCAGAAAACAGGTGAGAAGTCATGGAAGAATTTAACATAAGGATACAAGGCTTGTCAATGATCAAAGAAGAATCCTTATGGTTCATCCATAATCAACCAGTCATGGACCAGCAATAGTTCCAATCTCTGTGTACTTGCTGACTTTTGCAGAAGCAGGATCCCCATTTTGAGAGTGTCTTATTCCCATCTTTTTTTTAACCATTTTTGCATGATCAGCAAAACAGGTTTGATCTATAAATTATCTCATTACAGGCCTAGCTCTTTTTTTCCATCTAACAGGATTCATGCTTTTACTATTAAGAGTAGGCTCAGGCCACACTGATGGTCTGAAGCTGTGCAGAAACTCTGGCAGTCTTTTGAATACTACATTTGCAATTCTATATATAATCTATATCATCTCAAGGATCAGAGAGTCCTTATAAGCAAAGTAAATAAATTGCAGTGTCTGAATGTGTCTTCGCAGTTTTCAATGACTCACTTCTGAGAAATGTTGATGGCGGAGAAAAGAACAAGTTTACAGGTAGAGGGTAGAATATCAATTATCATGACTGGCATGCTAAATTTCATGTAATGAAAGTGCATTGCAACAGTTGAAAAGTGTACATCAATTACAGGCTAAATTGTTTTTCTTCTGGTAGAAATTCTGTTATTACCTCTTTTTACCTTACCAAACTGATGTATACAAGGAAAACTCCAATACAACTTCCAAAACACTTAGCCTCTCTTTCTCTTTGAAAAGGATGCTGTTTTCTTCATTGGCACCCAGCTTTCTGATAGCTATACACTAGTTAGCAATAATATACACTACAAACTGCCCTATAAAATCTAGAACCAAAAGACATTCTAAAAATAAGTTTTTTCTAAGTGAAAAAACAGCCATTCCTCAGAGCAAAGGTGCTTTGCTGAAAGTGCTTCCTTGTCCAGCCCCAATAATTAGCATCCCCTGGACTGAAAACACCTTTATTTGGCATACATAACAGAGAGATGTGCATGCAAGCTTTCTTCCACATACTTTTGTTCAACAGCTGTATACAAGATCAGCCAGGACAGGCACATGACATGCTTTCACATGAAATACACATGTGAGCCATAAGTCTGCTAGAGATTCCCAGAACCACAACATTTCACTTGTCATATTACTTGGCTTCATTCCTGCACCAATGGAGTGTCAGCTTCAGAGCCTCACAAGGAAAAACAGGGATCTTACATTACGGTTTCAGGCATTTGGTAACCCACATTAACAGCAATATTGTAGCCATGTTTTAGCCATGTATCATTATTTTTCTTCCTCTTTACTTTTGCTTTCTGAAAAGTTATCTGGCAGTTTTGAGCAGCGGATGTATCTTTCTCTTGCAGGTGACAGCAAAACAATGGCTAGTATCAGTTCCAACACAGGAAAATATGGCCCAAAATCTGTATGGAAAGAAAGCTCTGACAACCATATTTTAAATAGGATCTAAGCACCTGAATAAGCAGGGAGACATCTACTAGGATTTTTACATTACTAGATTTTTAATAACTTAAAAGCTTTTAAAAATCTAGCTCACTTTAAGAAATCAAAGATACCATTAAATAAACTGAAGAGCTTGGTTACTTTTTGTGAATATTCTTTCTGTTTGACTGTGCTCCTTCTCTGCAGACCATGTGTAATTGTGCCTTGGGGCGTGTCTAGTCATCTGGGAAAGTTTGAGGGCAAAGAATGAATAAGCAAGAACTGTGCTGCTGAAAGCTTGTGAAGGTCAAAGCACTTTCACCACAGCTTCCTACCCTCCCAAGCCACAACTCAACAGTATTCATGTGGCAGGGCAACACTATTTGCAAAAGGCAGCCGACTCAAATTCTCGGCTTGTCAGAGTAGCACAGCTTTGGAGTACAGGGCTAAGAATAACTGGGAGAAAATGAAGAGACATTGAGCCTTTCCCAGCTCCTTGACCTACAAACTTGAAACTATCCATAGAATTTCATTGCCAAATCATTGCCACCTCATTCTTGAGCAAGGTCAACTCTTTCCTTTCTCCCTTTAAGTCATTGTGACACAAGGGCTTATCATCCACACAAGCAGGACTCGTAAATAACTGATGGGAGGATGAAGCTCCAAGCTGACCACATCAGCATCTCCTAGAGGGCAAAAAGGAATAAATTGTGAGAAAGAAAATAAGCTCTCTGTCACTCTGAGCTATTTTCACCACCAAAAAGGAGATATCCACAGCACACTAAACATATTGGGTTGCATATATCAGCACCCAAGAAGCTGTGAGTCCAGGTGGACCTCAAAGTAGATGGATTATCTTTGTGAAGGGTCCTTCCATGAAGATCAAGAGTTGGGTTCAGTTGGGATTTTTCTGGTCAGAGCATGGAAATATCTCAAATGTAGATGTTGCATAGTGCCAGCCACAAAATGATATTGTGCTAGCTGGAATTTATGAGAGTTTCTGACAGTAGCCACACACAGAGTATTTCTCCCAGTTGCAAACAGCTCTCTGCTAACAAAGCCTGAGGGCTTCCTGCAGGGAAAAAACAAGAAATGTAAGGTTTGTATTGGCATCAAGAAGGGAGCTGCTGTTGTCCATGTAAGTGTCTAAGCATTAAATGGTTAGACTGAGCTTGTATCTTTCTTTTTATTCCAGGTCCACCACAATCATCACAAGCCTTGCAGCACTGACTTGCCACTTCATTTCCTAATACAGGTTACTTTAACCATCTTGACATGCTGTGACAGCACTAAGCGTGCTCAAGCAGTTACTGTTACTTGGAAAAAAGAGAAATTACATCACAAATGTATTTTAATTGTGGAGTTTTTGCATCGGCTTCACAAGAAAGGACGTAATCTGAGTTGCAGATTCTGTACAAACTAAGTGCTTGTATCACAAGTATTGCTACTTCAGAAAATGTTGATTCCTATTTATTGGAAAGAAAGCCCTAGTATACTCAAGAAAGTCAGCAACTACCTTATCATAAGTCCCTACTGGTCAGAATAATTTTGTTTTCATGCAAGCATCGTTGTTCAATAATTAGTGCTTGCTTCTAAATTTAAGATTAAATATATATTCAGCTCTTGTCCACACACATCCTGCCAATGTGAAAAAAGTGTACTCTAGAAAAACGCAGGAGGAAAGAGCATTAAGCAGCAGGAAGAATCCTGTACCAAAATAAATGTTTTGCTCATTAGATTGTATTTTTGTCCGTGTTACTGAAAAATGGAAACAGCAAAATGCAGCTTGTTACAACAGTTACTTACAAGCTTTTTGTGTAATTAGATCTCCTTGAAGAGGTGGGTGCAGTGAAGAAATGGCTGAAACTTGTAAAGCATTGTCAGAAATCTAGAAATATGTTTAACCAGTGGTGGAGGTGTCTGGCTAAAGAATCGCATTTATCAGAAATATCAATCAATAGCTTATGGTTTTGTAAATTTTAACTAATAATAACTTGCTATGGACAGACCAGAGTCCACTTAATTTTCAGTGATGACAGTGAAGTATTTGATATCGTTTAGTGAGGACATCACTAGGCCATGAAGACCACATTCAAATGGTCTATAACCCACTGAAGTCCCTACCCTTAGTCAGTGGAGAAACTCAAGCACCCCTGAAGGCCTCTGAAGTGTGGTTCAGTGGTCTGAGACAAGCAAAGGATGGAGACGTTGAAAAACCTCTAATAGGAAAAACTAGGCATAGGCACACATGGGACTTAGGCTGCCTGATTATGCCCTTAGTGTGTAGGCACCTTGCCATTTAGTTTGCATGCATGTTTGTGCAGTGTGTTACTGCTTGATAGAAATCTTCTTTTAATAATCTTTCAAGTGTCCGGAAACTCTCTTTTGGAGCTGCAGTACCAGAGTTATAGCCTTGCTTTTCAGGGTGCCTGAGTTGTCAGTTGCTTCCTTACAGTTATAGAAAATGTAATCATTTTAATAACTTACAAATAAGAGAAGCGTGTACTCCCACACTCAGTGCAATATCACAGACCACTTGAATTTTGCTTTTTAAATTAAGAGCTCTTATAATTGCTTTTAATACATACTTGAATCCCTTATTCTGTATATCTAATAAAGATCTTTTGAACTAAAAAACTGGGAACAAAGACAGACCAGGGAGGTTTTTAAAAGTAGAAAGCATAAAATCTAAACAAAATTTACATCACTGGAAAAAGAGACAATTCTCCTAAGAACTGCAATAGAGACATTTGTTGTTAGTCTTAGAACTGAATTGGCTAACCTTCAAGAAGCAAAAGGGACTCCAAATCTGGTAAAGCGACTCCTCATCCTGCATTCCCCCAACAAAATGCCCCCCTGAATTCAGAGGAATTTTCCAAAGGAAGGAGCAAAGGAAGCGAGAGTTTGCCAGAGGTTACATAGGGAATTTGCAGCAGAGCCAGGAACAGTTAGCTGCTTGCTAAGGAGCTAGATGCAGGTCCTATCCATTAGACCACAGCAATCTCCATATTTAGTTAGACCAAGAGTAAAATCAGTCAAATAACAGCCATCTCCTCACTTTCTTAAAGGCGCTGAGATTTCCAGATGAAAAGCATGACATGCTCAAAACATCACTTGCCATCATTTTCAGAGATGAAGCTGCACATGTTTCTGCCCCAGCTAAGGATTAAAAACACAGTATGCCATTGTTTTGGCTGCATTGTATTTTACTGAGTTTTATGCATACCTTTTCACTACGTTAGGTAGACCTCCTGTCTTCTTGCACTGCCACAGAACTGCAATGGAAACCAGAAGCCCTAATCCGACAGTCTAAGGTCTGCCTTAGCCTAATGATCCCCATTGGCTTGTGCCACTAAATATTTAGAGCCAGCCAATAGTAAACACTAGGGAGAGGGATTTATGTGGAATCTAAGGCTGTGTGAACATGGTCTCAAGCAATGATCTGAAAGAAAAAGTTAAAAAGTACGTCTCCTGCTGTGGTGAAGATAGCTATTGAGCCCTGAACCCATGCCATCACTTTGAAACAAAACTAAGTCAGTGACAGCAATAAAAAAGGGGTTAAAAAGAGCTAAGCTCTTCCAAACCTGCATGTAACTTTAAACCAAATATTAACAGAAAAAAAATCCTGGCATTTAAGTTGGCACTTAACTCTAGTTAATGAGGAGTTCAGATTTCCATTCTAACCCTCTTTTTCTGTTGCTTGTAATTTTCTCAAATAAACTCCATTTTCGGCTGAAATTTTCCATGCTTGAGATTTTTTTTGGAAAGTTTATTCAAAATCAGTTAAAGAGTTTATTTATGTTAGCATTGAAAACAAAAAAAGCCACACAAAAAAATTTTCCATGTATGTTCTGATCAGATATTTTCTGCTCAATGAACTCATAATCAGCCACAGTAAGAAATTTCCAAATTTTTCTTGTATGTTTCATTGATTTCAGTAAATTTAGGAGAAAAGCAACAATAAAACAAACACAAAACCTCAAGCCAAATCTGGACATTAACAAATTTAGTGTTACATGTCTTTCAAATCTCATTTTGAGGATGTAACTTGAGTACCTTCTGTCTTACAAGAAGTAGTGGGAAAACTTAGAGTGGCATCATCACCATTAGCCTAACAATACCCATTAGATATGTTCACAAGCTCTGAAAGGAAGTTTTTAAAGCGTCTGCTAGTACAATATGCCTTATATCTTGCCCCTATGGGTATATCATGGACTGCAATTTTTTTTCATTCAGTTGTGTTAAACTTAATTTGAGAGTGTGCCAAGCAGCCTTGCGGCCCTAGGCAAACTGAATTCCACTTGTGGGGGCTGTTTTGGCTGTACCAGTCTGCAAGCTGTCTTGTAAGTCCATAAACCTAGTTTTTTTTATCTTAAAGCCACTGATTTCAATAGGAAAAGATATGGTCCAGTGGCATAAGTTCCCTGAAATCCTACTCTCGGAAGCAGCAAGTCTTCCCATGTGCCAGTAAGTCATCCTTGAAGACTGTATACAAAATCAGTGTATATACACTTCAGTGTGGTCCTTTTCGGAGAAGCAAGTGGGTTTTTTGGACTAGTTCATCAAAATATCTAATCACATGCATAATTATATATATGTATTTATATCTATGCATACATATATATGAAAGTATATATGTTAATTGGCTAAACATACTTCATTGAAAGTAGCTGTTTCCTTGCTGACATGAGGTCAAGAAACAGATGCCAAATTATAGTTTAGCAGAGATTTTGTTATGGCAAAACACAAGACACTAGCTATGCAAAACACTTTGAATATGTGTGACATTTCTTAATGCAGACAACCAACCAAAGCAAGATAAATCAATTTCCATGCTGGCAGTGTGTAATAGCCTTTGCTTTATTCACCACTTAAAATTTTGTTATTAATGGGTGGGTATGTTCAGCATGCTTGTGAAGAATGCATTTCAATCCCTCTGATGAACGATCTATACATGGACTAAATAGCTTATTTCCACTGAGAAATCTTGCTAGTTGGTAACAACAAAAAAAGGCAGGGGGTGGTAAGAAGAGGATTACTTGCAACCTCCAGCAGCCAGGAAGAGTTCACTTCCTTTGTATTGTACTCTTTGACTGCAGGCATTTCATTGCTGGGAGAAAAAAAAAATATCACAAACATTATTCCCATGAATGAAAATTCTGTACTTCATTACAGACTAGTTGTATGAAGCTTTTCCTTTCCTCTCATAAGCACAGTGATTAAAGTCCCATTTTACCAGTGGGAATACTGAACAGAAGTATCATGCTGGACACAATTCACAAATGAAGTTACTGGGTCACAGCTACACAGAGCACATCAGTGGCAGTATTTCTGCTGTATAAACTCACAACCTTGGCAGTAGTTCAGCTAAATACTTAAGCACACATGCAGCATGAGCACAGGCATTTTTGCTCAACTTTCCTGTTCATGCTGATATTCTGTTGTTTTTAACTAGGAGTCTTATTACAGTATGCCTCTGAGTAGTTTGGAAGAAGAGAAAACAACAGGGAATGCTGCTGTCTTTGGGTAACCTGCTTTCACAGCACTAGTAAGTAAATGATGTTTGGCAAGATCTGATGTTAGGGAAATGTGTTAACTCAAAACACAAAAAGCTCCTGTAAAAAAATCCATATCAACATATTTTGCTGTCTTCAGAGAAAAAAAAGAAAAAAAACCAGGCAGACTGTCTGAACCACAGACTCCCCTCAGTCTCTGAAGCCCACAGACACACACTTTGTACAAATATATGATCTTATATACAGACACACAGATATTCCCCTCCTTCCTCTACTACATTGCTGCCATACTTACTCACAAAGGCAGTATGTAGGCTGTACATAGTAAATACAGACACTAAAACGTATCTTGGCACACACAGTATTGAGTGTTGGCAGAGACACACATGAGGATGTGCACATTACTTCTGAAGCCAAGAAGTGAATAACACATTAAAAGGAAGCAAAACCCCACCATATTCTCTTTACATTAATAGTATTTGACACTTCCAATGGGACCTTGAATGAAAGAATCTAAAGCTTTCTCCAAACACAACGAACACTTCAAATCACTCATGTTTTCTTGATAAGCACCACTAGCTCCATTGTACAAACTGGAAAGCTGAGGAGCATGGGAGTCAGACTAACTGTTTTCCCAGCGCTAGCTAGTCAATAGCAGGGGTGGTAATAGAAGATTAGACTCCTAGTTCTCCACTCTACCTCAGCCCTACAAGCCAGTCTCACATGACTAGCTGAATGCAAATCTGAAGCAGTGTAATGCACAATGGCTACATTCTATGCCACAGGCCATACCCAAACAGGTGGTAAACACCACAGCCAGTGGCAGAGTAGTGAGTAGGAGGGTGTAGGAATCTTGCCAGTGAATTGTCCAGTCCCAGATCCACAAAGCTTCCTTTATTCTGCAATTCCTCCCACACCATATCAGCTTTTAGCATGGGCTGAATTGGAAGAGGAAACACCTCTTAAAGGGTTGGGAGAAGCTCAAAGGATCAGGGAGGGAATGCACCCTACATACAGGAACCACTTTGCTCAACTCTGCACAGCTTCCTGACAGCTAGCAACAACTGTACTCTGCTCTCCCCTCACACTGCACTGGAAGCACCAGCTTCTGTTCATCCACTTTTCTTCTCGCATGTATTTATGTAAGTCTTACATGGTAGAAGATGTGGCATTTTTGGTACAGAGGTGAAATACATATGACTATGGAAAAAATCGGTATTAGTTACAGCACCAAGACTTCCAATACATAGCATTTTCCAGCAAAAAAATAAGAACAATTTTCTTCCTCTCTTGATCAGTTTTATTCTGTATCATAATTTACAGGTTGCAAAATATAGTAATATATCTAAAAGGGTGTTTGCAATTTTTTTATTGGACCACTCCAGTTGATATCAGCAACTCCTTTACTTCACCTCCTTTCCAAAGATTCTCCACATTGCAGCCTGAATCGGGGCCAGGAGAGGTAAAACTGCTAGTTCAGCATTTACAGCAATGGCAGAAACAATGTGCTGGTAGCAAAGATGATACTAGAAGATCAGAGTTCAGGTGGAAAAGGGTTAGTGTTTTTCATGATGGACAAGTGCCTTGTGTTTCTCTGCACAATACTGGAAAATATTGCCATGTTGAAAAGTAATGGATTTCAGTAGATAGTACTTATTTACAAGTCATTCTGCTTAAAGAAGCAGAAAGCTTTTTTCCCCCTCCCACCGAGATGACTGTACATCTAGGAGTGGCAGGGCTGGGGTGTTACTAAAATGTGGTGCTTGTACACCTAGTCATATGTAAATTATTCTGGAGATGAGGACCTTAACTTTGAGCATGCAAGTGGTCCCCCATGGAGCAGGTGCTACTGCTGAGCCACCATGCTACAACACAACTCCCTTTGCAGTGTGGTGATTGCACAGAGATTAAGATTGGTCCCCAACCCTGGTACAACAACTAGTCTACTTGAAATGATTACGTGTCTGAGTGTGAGATAAATCATAAATTGGGTACTGAGGTACCAGTTCTCTAAAGCAAGAAGAAATTTGCCACTGAAGTCACTTTACATTGGTGGGTTTCCACAGTACTGAGTAAGCCAGATGTCATCTAAAGCTCCTAACATGATAAAAAACCAGTACATGATTGCCAAACTTTATGAGTGGTTAGTTTATTAAAATTAACATGCTTGTTCACAAGATGTAAAGTTAAGCACATGCCTAGGTCTCTGCAGGACCAGGACTTAACTGCTGCATTGTGATTAAAGCTAAGGGGTCAGCACGGGCCACAGCAGTTACTGAGATCCAAGAACAATAAAGAGATCTCCTACTACTTGGGGATCCTCGCTGAAGTCAGTGCTCTGATGCCATCAGATGCAGATTTAGCCCAGAAGAACCTTGACATTGGGATGAGACCCACACACAAGAATGTCCATCAAGTTGATGTTTTTAATTTGATGGAAAGCTATAGTGTCACAGAGAATCCTGATATCCCTTGGTGGAACAGGCGGTTAATTCCACATTACAAGAGGTCTGCTTGGAGAATTAAGGTCAAAAGGGCTCATAAAAGGATTTTGAAATTTTCTCGTAAATGCTGAATGTTTAAGTTATGATTAAGTCATGTTTACCCGTTAATTGTGCAGTAAATAAAGCTGTGGCTTTAACCTTCCAGTCACAGCACGGCAGCGTGTTAATTAGGACTGAGAGACTGAAAGCCTGCCAAAATTATGCTATATGGGAGGTTGAGAGGTACAATTTGGTTATCAGTTATGTTGACATGTGCTGAGCGTTATGTGGTCACACTGCATACCCAACAGATCTAGCGCTAACTTTCCCGGTTATGAAAGGGCTGCTGTTTGAAATAGTTGGCTCTCAGTCAAAGTCTCTGAGTCTGAAGATTAAGAGTTAGCTGGGGCTTTTTTCTCTCTCATTTCTATTAGTTTTTATAGATCCACTTTCCCACTTAGAAGGGGGTTGTACAGGGAGAAACAGACACTCATATAACAGCGCATGAGGCAAGGGTGTGGGGGGAGGGAAAAGAAAGCGTGTAAAGATTTTACTTGCAGCTCTGCATCTATTTACTCTTTTCCCACTATTTCTAACTTCAGCTATATAACAATACTTGGAGCATAGTCCTAAAATGGGACTTGAAACTTTCCCACGGGTTGAACCTCCTTGGATTCAGAAATGTGCACATGAGCCATTGCTAAATATTTTCCAAGCTATCTACTTTCAAGCTCCAAAGATGTTCCTAAGGAATTAAGTGGAGGTGCAGGATAAAGAGATGGAAGGGACAGATAATGAGGAAATGTGAGGAGGAGGAGAAAGGTGTGAAAAAAAATCTAAAGATTCTCATGTGAACTCTGTCATTTGCATCTGCATCTCAAATTTCTACTACTCATACAAATACCATTTCTTCGTACCTCTATTCTTCTCCACAGCACATTTCTTAGGAACTTGTCAGGATGCTAATATATAAAAATCCTATGCTTTGTTACAATAGTAAGTCAGTTCTTCCATCCCGATTCACCAACCAAACTCAAACTGCACAATCAAAATCCAAAGAAATTCTGAAAGAAAAAGGAAGTGAAAAACGGCTTGAGAAATTATTATCTGGTAGGGAGAAGCAGATGGATCTTGAAATGAATACTTTGTGTTTTGTGGGTTTTTTTCTTAAGCTTATTTTTTTTTAAAAAAGAAATGATAGCACTTGAGATATTACAGTCCTGCAAACACAGCTGTAGACTACAACCCAGGAAATCTATTTCTAGCTATATCTTCTAATTCATTATGTCACTTTCTGCCTGTTGTTGTCTGTCAGCAATACTTGCTATAGTATCAATCAATATTTTATTATAAGCTTGTTGAAGCACAGATTTTCTCTTGCTACTTTGATGGCAGAATAAGCACAATGAAAATTTTAAATCCAATGACAGCAGAGAAAGATTTTTCTATAAGCACATAGAAACATGTCAGAAAACACAGCTACCTAATGTTTATTCTCTGCTTACATGAAAATAATAGATTTGATTTCTCATTTCTCCAACATCAAATTATCATTGTATGTCCACTGTCTGCAGAGTAATGATTGGGCTTCTATCTAAATGATCCTCAAGCAACAAAAAAATGTGCATGTAAGTTGTTGCAGTATGAAAGTCACCATGTCACTTATAAAGACATTTGACCTGAGCTGATTCTTCAGAAACCTATGAAATTCACAGAAAAATGCTCACTATGCCATTCAGATGAGAAAATCCACATTAGGTACATGGTAGTATCAGCAACACTAGAACAACATAGATGTATTTCCAATTCATTCAAAGTGGAAATCAACCAAAGGGAGGTTAGGCACCTTGCCTGGTCAACCAGCAGGTTGTTGCCCTGGATTAAATTAGAACAGAAAATTCTCTAATTCTCATATTTGTCCTTAATCAACCCAGTTCTGTTGGCCCAGAAATTGCAAACTGAATGCAACGCAGTTACTTTTATGTTTCTCACTTTTTAATCAGCCATAATAGGGACATTTTGGTCTCTTTCATGATAAAGCTTGAAATCAAGGACAGCCTGTCTTGCTATTGTTTGTCTGTCAAGGCTATCATTTCTGGAAGACAAATTCCATGAACTGTTTTGACAGTGCAAATTGCTGTAGGATCCATGCAAAGAATGAAAATCAATTTCTCATTCCACAAGGGTGTCTCCACACATGGACATATTAAATTAAAAGGCTTGAAGCAAAAGGTCCCTTTTACTTCATCTTGGTACAACTCTTATTACTTGAAAGAAATATTTTGAAATACCTCATGCTTACAAGTAGTTATGCATGAGGGTAGTTATGCAGACACAACTTTAATTGGTCCCCAGGACCTTGCTTTGAAGTGATGACTCACAAAGAGTATTTTGTCAAGCCAACTGTGCCGCAAAAAAATTAAGTGTGGCTTAAAACAGTAAAGGTTTTATTATCCTGTTCACTTCCTGTCATGAAGCATTGCATTAAATTGTACTTTTAAGGGATTAATTACCTATTCGCTTTATTCCGTGCTGCATTTGTGGTTATAAAAGCTACTAAAAGCCATGTTATCAACACTAGTGTTAATGAAGATATTGGAAAATCAGTCAAGCACAAATATATTCTAACCCATAGTATTAATCCAATTGCTTTTCCTTAGGAAATTTTTTAGTGTTCATTGGACACCCTGCAGCATTGTCACCATTTTTGGACACAGTCAGGAAAGTTAAATGCTTGAGAAAGAGAAAATAGGGAAGCAAAACCTGAACCTATGTTATATAATTCTAAAGCCCTCTCACTTCTAAAGGACAGTACAAAAGCATAGAAAATGCCCACATCAACGCAGAAAACAAATAGCTTGATGTGTCATTACCACAGCTGAAAACAAATTCAAAGCTATGAGAAACATTCAGGATTTTTGGTTTTGCTATTTTGAACAGACACGCTACAAGACTGAAAATTAATCCAATTTATTCAGTAAGAGTCAGGTCTGCAAAATAAGCTTTGTAAAACAATGATGAATTCTTCAAGTTTTTGTTTATAAATAGAACTAAGTAGATTGATTTCTTTGCTTTTTGGCAAATGGCTTATTCACAGAACTATGTTGTTCTGGGAAGCTGAAACCATTCATGAAGTTGCGCTGAATTTCACAAATAGTTTTGTCCAAAAAAGATGAAAATGCAGGGAAGCTGAAATGTTTTGCACTGATGTTAATTGAAACTTTTCAGAGTTTCATTTCAAAACAATCTTGTTCACTTTTAAAAAAGCCAAATTTGATAAAAAGAGGCTAAAAGTAAAACATCTCAGGCAGAACTAAAACTGGATGCCATTTTCAGTATCACAACAAACCAAATCCCCCAGGATTTGTATAGCTTAACACATGCCTTTTTTTTTTAGCTATCAAATTGTCAGCCATAACAAAACAGCAACAGACTTTCATACTGATGCACTGATTGCCATCTCAGTGGATCTCACACCAAGCTGCAGCCACTCACAGTAATAAGGACGCTAGGAAATTGGTACAATACACTTGTAGACCAATGCACTGATGAGACATCACTGAAAACCACTCAACACCAGCAGATACTGCACAGCAGAGGAAAAAGGTTCAGGAAAGAAACTCCAACAAAACAAGCAGAAACACAAAAAAAAGACCAAGGTCCTGTCTTGTTTTCTTGTACAGTGATATAGGAGGAGAGGTCACTCTGACACTGACACCCTCCATATGTGGTGACTTTCACCTCTACGCCTCTAGTAAAAAGTACTTTACTGGGAGAGGGGCTGTCACAAAAGGGGGCTCCAAGGCTCAGCAATTTTCTTAACCCAACACAGCCACTCAGAGAGAGAACCTACACAAGAACCCAGCTCAGCTAATTCCCAGTCTGGTCCCTCATCAATGGACCTATTATCTACGCAATGCAGTTTTTAACATCTTATATGAAAGACCCATACATATTAAGACACATGGCACTCAATTTATTTACCTCAGAAAGGTGAAGAGATTCAAAAATTCTGACTAGTGAGCAATTTGTGCCAAAATAAGGGAATAAATGTGAACTTTTCTTCCTTTTAGGTTATCTTGTTATTTTTACTGACAACATGCACAGCCTCTGATGGAAAAAAACTTCAATGTTACTCTGCAAAATACTGAAAAACATTTGAAGACACTGCTCTCATGAGCTGAATTGTAAAAGGAGCCATCTTAACACAAAGTGTATATTTAGTAAATCATTGTTTATGCATTGCAAATTGGGTGAGTTCTTTCTTTACTTCACCACTTCATTGTAAAGGCATTAGACTTGCAGAGAAACTTAGCTTTTCCTTTGTGCCTATTGAGAAAGCAAGCGGGTGCCAGTGTCACTGGTCTCTTTCTTGTGAATAAGGCAGGCAGGAGTATGTGAGTACCCATGGGGGAACTCTCTCCTCTCTAGGACACCAACAACTGAGAGAAACAGAGGTTTCTCTGTCTCCACTTTGGCTGCGATCATCCTTGCACACAACCCTGTTATCCCAACAGGGGTAAAAGCTGACCTAGAAGACACAGTGGGCGATCTGTGGGTCTGTGCTCCTCTACTATAATTTCTTCTGGTTTTCACTCTTTCCTTTGGGAGGTTTTCATAAGATCTATTGTCTTTCAACACAAGAGAAAAACGTGAACATAGGTACACCCCCAGCAATCCTGTTATTTTAACGGAATGGCCCCATCAGATATAAGATCACCAAATTCATTGCAGTGAACCAGGAAAGGCTTGTGAACTCTTGGTTTTATGTAGGTGTTTGATTTTAATCTACAAGTAATGGGCATAGGATGATTAAGAATGCCTGCACAGCCTCAAATTTTTGTTTAATTTTAACTAGCACACACCAAAAAAAGAGTAAGGAGCATTTTCAAAGCTATTTCCAAGGTTTACATTTCCAAGCTGCTGCAATTTACTATTAGCTGTGGGTGGCTTTAAGAACAGGCTGATACCCTAGTGTTATTAGAAGCATAGACAGGTCTGTCAGCTGAAACAGTTACTTGCTTTTTGCACTTCCTTTTTATTTCTCTGAGTTTTCCACTCTTTTAATCTCTATTTTTATTTCTTTCTCTATTTTTCTCTTTCTTTCCTCTGATTGCCTTGGTAATCTAACACCATTGCTCATCTATTTCTCCCTCATTTCTGGGCACCTGCTGTAACCTGTTACTGCATGTTTCAGAACACAAAAGAAATCTATAGTATACCCAGACCAGGAAGTCTGGGATACGTAGGCTGTCCATCATGCAATTGTATCCTTAGGAATCACTGACTGCCAAAGAAGAGCAGCCTTCAGCAGACAGCACAGTTAACAGCGCATTGAACACACAGACGCCATACCCATTTCCAAAGCTTGGATGTAGACCATCCCTCAAATGTTATTGATGCAAATGTTGATACAGGTTGACAGTAATTTGCCAGTACTTCTGGCACTGTATAATTTGAATTGACTGTACACAGTTCTGAAAACTGTTGGAAACAGAAATATATATATACATTACAGGTTTAATACAAAGCCAATAGTTTATGAGGGAATGCTCTGCATTAAGGAGCTTTCAGAGATTTTAAGGAAAGGCTTTTGTCTCAAGTTTCTAGGGAGAAGCTAGGGATTTTTTTTTTTTTAGAAGTTGTTTTCTATAAATCTTGTACGCTACATCCCTAAAAATCCCGAATGACCATGAACTTCTAAAGCTTCCAATCAAGCCAGAGGCCGGGAGAGAGACAAAAAATACGTACCCACAGCCACGCACACACTTTGGGAAATGCATACAGAGCATAAGCCAAAGCACTAAAAATCCATACCAGATCAGCTCATCTAATGTCAATGAAACTAAAGCACGTCAAGATTTATTATTAGATTAAAAGCACTAGGGAAGCAAATGCTTGTATCTAATATTACATTTCTCAATTACTATGATATATTTGATATTTATAAAAATGAAATAATTCTACATACAGGGAAAACAGAGGCAAATATAGGCTAATATAATACCAGCTGCTGATTCTGATTGACAGCTGTGAAGTAAGGCTGCATATGGTGGTTGAAGTTTAAAAGGATTTTAAAATTAGAAGTAGTGTTTCTGAGCCTAGCGCTGAAAAATCCTGACATTTGCAGTGCTAGGAGCAGGCTGTGAGAGGGATTTCTATCCTGGTTTCCCACCCAGAAGAATATATTTACTGTTCAAACATTTTGAGGCAGGCACCCATGGAAATCAACGGGAACTCTGCCATTGGTTTTAATGGGAGCAGAATCTGTCCCTATGCGTGAATAAGTAGCAATATTTTTTTTCCTCTGACTGTTAAAAACCACCATCACAACTGGATGGAACCTGGTTTTAAACACTCAGACATGGGGCCTCTTTACCGCAGGAGTCTCCAACGATGTCCATCCTTAACACCACACCAGCTGCCAGCTGAAGGCTCTGAAATGCTGATTTTAATCAAAATCTTTCCTTTCAAATCTAGCTTACAGTTTACTCATAGCGCAAAAGTGCTTCTCAGCACTGGAATTTTCAGGATGCGATGCTGAGCCAAACACTGCAGGCACAGCTTGCTCATAAGACAGCAATCTTGTGGCCCACCTTGGAGGCTGTAATAGGGCTACTGTACTCAGCCTCCCACCCTTGGTGAAGCCCACTAATAACATCTGTTTTATAGCATTCACTCCTGCAACCTGCTAGCTCCTTGGCTCTCCTGCTGTCATAGAGAGGATGTGCTTTACTATGCTGCAGGTCTGGTGGAAAGTTGTCAGACTTCAAGCCAAATGTAAAAGCAGCCAGTGCTGAATAAATGACTTGAAGTGCTTTCTCCAGGGACCCCTTCCAGGTCCCAGATAGGCAGATTTGGCCAGTGTTTGTAGACAGTCTTGCTCAGAGGCAAATTAAAAATCAAAATACAGACACCGTTTGAAAAACATCGAAAGCTAGACTCAAACATCCACCATGTATTAAGACATTCTTATATAAAAATAACCACAAGGTTGCAAACTCATACTTTCCTACTTGGTGAGACCAACTGCAACCAGGAATAAACCTGGAAATGTGTGGGGCAGACTGTGGCACTGCCTTCAGAGAAAGCATAAAACTCAAGGCAGAAAGCCGGAGCGAGAAAAACAAGACACTATGAACCGGGCAATTGAACTGAGCAGTGGGTGGCACACGGGGCAGGAACCCTCTCCTGTACCAGTGCTGCCCATGGGACCTGCGCCACTCAAACCGATGGAAACAAAGCAGGACACTCACCAACTAAACATCTAAGCTTTAACTGGGTATGGTATACTCAATACCTGTCTCACAAACACAAACTAAGCATATTCTGCACTTACTGCACTGGCTTTGATGTGACTGAAGCCCCTGCTGCGGTTTAGGAACCTGGAGACCAGCCCTCAGCACCATGACAGCAGCAAGCCATTCTGTTTCTGCTGTGTGGGGCTCAGAAACAGAAAGGGAAGGTGCCAGCAGACTGGCAGGATCCTGAGATTCAGGTCAGGAGTAGATGCAGGGGAGGGCTTCTATGCACAGTCTGAACCGATAGGAGGAAGATCTCCAGTTGCCATGTGGTTTGACAGAAGAGACCAATGCTTTTTGGTCCAGTAAGAAGCCACTAGCAAATGCCAACTCTATTAGTTCATTACTGTTTTTTTGTACACCCAGAGCACTAAGAAAGCATGCACTTCAACTGGAAGGCTTACTTGCATGAACAGCTGTGCTGACACATCCGAGGGGACAGGGCACCACAGACAGGTACAGAAGAGTTGTACAGTGAGAAAAGTGGAGAGGTAAAAAACCTCAAGCCAGTTTTGCTGCCAGACTTTATCTCAGAGACATATAACCTCAGACAAAACTAGCTGCTCATCTTCCAAATCATCAGCCCTTTTACTTGCCCCTTTTTCTTCGCAATCTCTTTTTAAGATTCTCTGACCAGGTTTATAGCATGGCAATGTAAGTGATTTATCAGCACAACCAAGCGGGTAGTGTGTGGTGGTACAGAGGCAGGAACATGCAGTGAGGGATGTAAGCCAGGAATGACACCAAAATTTTGATAGTCAGACCACAGGCTGTGGTTGCACACATACAGTTTTGGCACCAACCCTGGCTTCTGCAGACCACACTCTTGAGAACCCAGTCATGCCCCAGCATCACATCCTTTCTTGCACTGGCAGCCCAGCACTTTCTGAATCTGAACTGACTCATGACACTATGAAAATGGTGGCAGTCACGAATAACTTCAAAGCAACCATGCAATCCTTACTGCAGAAGCATGTTTATGGGTATCACTTTCCACAACATGGTAAGCTAAGAATGCACATCCACAAACCTCCTTCTGCTCTCCTTCACCAGTCATTCTGTCCTGTAGCAGGACCATATATCACAAGTTATCTCTCTTCTCACAAACCCTGTTATTATTGCAAATCTTTAGAGATCCCAGAATTGGTAATTCTGCTTCTTCATGTTACTCCTCTTGCTATATGGGACAGCCAGAATCATTGTGAAACCTGTCAGGGCTTCTGTAAGTGCTACTTATGACAGTGCCACTGCCTTGATGCTGGTTGTGGTTTGGGTATAGTTTGGCCAACAGCTTACCATTGCAAAACCATGCCACAGTCACAATGGATACTGAACATTGTGCCAGTGCCAGTCAACACTCTATCAGCAACATTACCTTCTTCTTACACAGCTAATTCTCTATTTGATCCCAGTCATGGTGATCACCTTCAGCTACATATGGCTACTTCTTTTCCTGCATAAAAGTTCCATGATTTCCTTCCTGAGTTACAGAAAGAGCCTCTTTGATGAAGTTGCTGCTATCTTCTCAGTGTGCTGGCTTCCACTGTACTTGCCACAGCTATGTATCTACTGACAATCTACTATCACGATGACACTTGGGATACTTTTCATTTTGTCAGCACTGTTCTTCAACATTTTGATCTGTTCATCAGTCTTTTTTTTTTTATTTGCTACTGTCCCAGTGATACAGAAACAGCAAAATAAAGACAAGTTTATGTTTCCATTAAAATAAAGCCCATCCTTACATCCGTATCTTAACAGAATCTCTCTAAAACAGTTAATACCTCAAGGCAAAAAACTAAAATACATTACTGCAGGATGTACTGTTTGTACAGTTATCATAAATGCTCTTGTATTATCTGAATTTGGGAATAATTTGATATGTGTTAAAAATGCTAATGAGCTAAAACCAATAATCCCCTAAGCAGTAAAGAGAAGATCAGAATTTGGGGCATGTTTCCAAATTTACGCCTAACTCAATCTTCAGCCAACTCAATTCCCCTGTGAGATGTTACTTGCCTGCTTTAAAATGTTTGCTTTTGCACCAGAATTCTGCCAAACAACATCACAGCTTCACTACAATGTAGTGGTGGGAGGAGATGCTGTTTGCAGCAACTTACTTTAATTATCATCTTCATGAGACAACTGTGAAAACATGAGTTAGGAGACAAAAGGAAGAAATAGCCTGGAATTAGTCACATTCTCCAGCTGTTTAAGCACCACAGAGTTTTCTAGGGTAGGCAAGCCCTTTGAGCTGTTTAAAAGCTGAAATTTCTACTTTAAAAAATGACATCAATCTTATATCTTGTTTATATTTATCAGGCATTGTGCTCTTCATACTGTATCTGAGTGTTTTGTCAGTGGGTAAGTTAGGAGAAAATTTCTGTAACCGTCAGGGGAAAACCTGGAAAGAAATATTCTTTTCCAAAACTGAAACAAGAAAGTGAATATATTTTTCCTGTGCTGCCCCAGTTCACCACACACTGTCACTAGACATCAAAGAGTAGTCAAAGTGGTGGGATTTTTCTCTTTCTTGAAAGTTTTTTCTAAATTTGAAAAGAAAAAGCAAAGCTCCTCAGGCCCTTTAATGCAGAAGAGAGACAGAAGATGCAAGAAGAATTTAATGCGCTCAGTCACAAACAAATTGCTTTAAAAGGTTATATATGAAAGTCCCTTCTTCAAGAAACTGAAAGAACCTCATGTCAGTTCTGGGATACTGTTAGTATTGAAAAGAGCAGCCAATGTTTATTATTTTACATCCAATCTGTTGTCATAAACAGTTTAAAAGAATATGATTAGTTTCACATTAAAGAGACTCCACCGACAAGCCAGTAAGGGAACAGAGTGCTGGGGATGCCAGAGCCTGGGGCTTTGCTCTTAGCCTCTTGGGACCGTTTTCAAATCATACAGCATCAGAGAGAAGAAGTGCTGGAGGCAAAGGCAGAATAAACTTAAACAGTGTGACCATGCATATGTGTGTTATTATTGTGTCTTACTGGAGAGCTGTTATCACAAGCCTATAATGCCATCATGATAAAATGCAGGCAAATGCATCATGTTTTTGTAAGTGATCTCTAGTCTATGGAGTATTTTGACTAGAGGGGAAAGCTAAGTTGATCTTCCACAATTGGTAAGAACTGACCTTCTCTGAATTTCCTTTGAAGACTATGCAGTCCAGCAATAAACACATGTCATTCAATGTGTGCATCTTTAGTAGAGGAAAATCAGAGTCCTACATTTCAATATAAGAGGTGAAATGGAAATGTAGGACAGGGAGAACAGACATACAGTTAAACCCAGATACAGTCACAACATTGCTAACACAAATGCCAAAAATGCCAATAACATATTGCCCTGAGAACATGGGATCTGAGGCCAGGTTATACCCCATTTAGCTAATCTGCGCCTTCTAACCCTCCTGGTGTGTTTTAGTGCAGTTTGGCTCTCTCCTTAAACAGGAAATTGTTACTGTTATAGAAAAGCCTAAGAAAAGAGATTTCCATCATGATTAAGAGCTGTATAAACATACAATTAAGCTTCCTCTCATAGAAGCTTTTTATGTCATAGAAATAATCTTTTAACAGCGTCAAAACTATGTATTTATTCTAGATAACAGATGCACCACTATTGCAAAAGCAGGCTGTACACTTGGTATAACACTTAGTATAGCAACACCTAGCAACATCTCCCCCCAACCATGGGGAAGTCTACATCTGTGCTGGAATAGGTTAGCTAGCTACTTAAATATTTACTAAAGGAAATGTATTATATGATAAATGTTTATAGATGCATGGCATGCTTCTCAAAAGCAGTACACTAAAACTGTGGAATAAGTGCATCGGGTTTATCCTAGGTGTGTAAGTTTTACTTTTTGAAATGTTCCTAAACAATGCAAAGCATGACATTTTTATAACATTTGACAAATGGGAGTTTGTGTCAAAACCACATCTGGAATTGTAAGTTTGGATGGGGGACATTACATGCATCATTAAGAAGTCATTAAATTCATCTTACCTAGGGCGTAGACGCATATGAAATCTGAGATTTTACAAGTTTTTATATTTCAAATGATAAGATTATTTTAGCTTCTCTATTTTTATATGTTGGAAGTGTTATGTTTGTGATTACGTACTCAAAATCAGCTCTAGTGAGAGGGACTATGTAAAAATGGATCTCTTTTAGATTAAACTTCTCATAAAGCTGAAGGAAAAGTTTTGCAGAGATAACAGTGTAAGAAAGACTTTTGGATCAAAGGCCTGGATGAGTGTGTACACAGACTCATTTACACCCATACACAGAGAACAAATGCAATGAAACCACAGCCTTCCTACAGAATCTCAATAGCTGGACAGATGAAGACATCACAGTCTGACACAAAAGGTGCCCTGATGACACAGCAAAGCAGAGCTGGTTGAAAGAACTGCAGAAAAGGCAGCCTTCACACCTAGCTACACTGGGCTGCTTCCACCGATACAGATTAATTCCTACCTGAGACACCTGAGTAACTTTTCCTCATACCAAAAAACCCAGGACAGTATACAACCCATTTGACCAAGCACAGATTACACTGTTCACCACCTGGAACAAGTCCACTGTGTAACACCTACAGAGTTATAGGAATGGAAATACATCTTTGCTTTCCCCCATCCAGCCACCTCTTAATGCCTTAAAAAACACACTCTGTGGTGCAAATTGATAAGATTCAGCCTGAGCTTTCTCCTATGGAGACTCTGTAGTGGCTACTTACTCACATAGATCATCTGCAAATCATGGAGACCTGTGATGGCAAAGCCTTGGAAATGCCTTTTCTGCAGTCACCAAAAAAATACTCTTCAATATCCTACAACCCTGACAGGTCTTCATAGCAAACTATCATGTTCACATCTGTTGGCAGTTCTGGGATTCTGTCAGCATCATTACACCAAAACTGGTATTTGTTCTGCAGATTTGAGTCGGAAATAAATAGATTATTCCATCCAGCAGAATGGCAGTTTTCAGTGCATAATGTAGTAAAGAAAGCCCAGTAAAGAATTCTGGGTGCTAAATACTCCCTAATTGCTGCTGCTCCATTATTCAGAAAACAATAGAAAGACAGAAGTGCAAGGCTGCCCCCTCTTCCTAAAGTAATCTATTACATGCAAGGAGTTTCCCTGCCACAGAAAATACAGCAGATGTGAGAGGAATTAGAAGGATGAAAACAGAAAAGACATCTCTCAGCATTTGATGAAACAAACCCTGGTTTATAGGAAGTACAAAAATGGGTGGATGCGTAGACGGACACCTGCACAAAAGCAGTGTGCATCCAAACCCCAAAGTCCGTTTATCACTTGGTTGTACAGATATAGACCCTTTATTCCTGTTTGTCTGTCTCTTCGAGTACACACTCCTCTTGCTTAATGCTTAACTAAATCAACACTGAGTGGTCTTCCTACGTCATGCTATTCTCATTTACTGATCACTGTTCAAGAGCTCTTAATGGACAGTACAAATAGAGTATATTTAGTAATCTCTTACCTAGAATAAATTGCACAAAAACTGTGGAGATTTGAACTGGAAGAACTGCATTTCCACACTGGAAGTGAGGCAAATGCCTCACTATTTCTGTTCAGATAACATGGCTTGAGGGAAGTCTACCCAATTTAATTTGTTCCATTGAGCAAACAGTGCTTTCAAAGTTGCAAAGCACTCAAAAGAGAAAGATACAGAAAGCTGCTTAGTAAAATATACAGAAACGGCTCAGAGCAATTGGCTATAATCTCCAGATGCCTCATTAGAAATACTTTCAGAAAGCACTTAAGTGCTGAATTTATGAAACATCAAGAGTCCATTCTCAAGTGTCTGAAATTTAATGCCCCAGTGCTTAAGGCACTGTAGGCCATGCTGAAAAACCTCTGTCCTTTTTATTAAGTTTATGTCTGGGACTGCTGCATTGCCATTGCTTGTACATAGCTGTGAATGCTGAAATTACCAGTGTACTCGGTACCTCAACTCACATTTTCATTGCACCAGAATGTTTTCTTGACCACTGTCTTAATTTATTTTTAAAGCACAAGTGCATTTTAATTCTGATAAAAAGACAGGTAGATTTTAGCATTACTACACACGGTCCATGCTTGCTACGGTGGGTAAAACTCAAATCCCAGACTTGCTGCCTGTGAAGAAAATCTTGCACTTCTGTTAAGATCTCCCACAGAAATCAGGACAACAGCAGCTGAAACACATTTAGAGAAAAAACAAAGGAATTAATACATAGGGAATGCAGGCTGAACACCCTTATTTGGGGGTGTTACATGTAGACATTTTGGGGTAAATATTTTATTGAAAGAAAACCCCAGTCTATATCCCCAAATAAAGCCTAACAAATTATTGTTTTTGGCTTAAGTAAGTAACAAAAACTAGTTACACATACAAACTGAAGAAAGAAGAGACTATGTTTACTGGGAAATTTGTCAAGACAGAAGAGATTTTGGTTCAAGTCCATTCTCTTCCTCAAGGATTTCAACTCACTACTTGAAACACACCCTTATCTTTCCCATAAAGGTGTAGCCCTGAGGGGGTTTGCTCTTAAAACAGTTCCTGGAGCTGCTTCACCTTGCATGGAATATCAGCCAAAGTTCCAATCCTTGTACAAATAAATTTTTTTATTTGTATATATTGACAATATAAAACAGGAATGAGGCCTGTCTGTTCCACATGACCACGTTCTGCTTTTTGTTGGGTATGGCATTATAGCATGTGAGAGAAGGATCCAAATATATACAAAGTCTTTTTTTTTTTGAAAGGGATATTGTGGAAAAAGGGAAATGAAAATCTCATAGCACCATGATCTAAAGTAAAATATTTCAACCGCACACACCACATTACTTGGTATGAGAAGATGTAGATTAAAACACACAACTGTGCTTTGCTGTTCAGTCATGAAGCATCAGCAATGTTTTCTCAGTGACTCCACAACAGCATAATTGCAGAGATATTCACCTCCCCAGATATTCTTAGGAAAACATCATTCTCCTGACTAGCTTAGAGTTAGTATATTTGAAAGACTTGTGTTAACAGAGATAGACAACTTTACATTGAAATTCAACCCCAAAAAAATCACAGATGGGGCATATCAGAGATCGATTGTACTATAACAATTCTCCGCCTTTAGTCTGTGCCTCTTCTTTCATCAGCCAATTGTACAGTTAACATGTCTTCAGATTCTTTCAGAATTATCTAATTCACTGAAATATGTGCCTAATTCAAAGCTGGTTCTTTTTATTAACATCAAAAAGCTTCAGATCAGGCCCTATAAAAAAAACCACAAGTCTTTCTACAAGCCTATTGTGCCTTTGCTATTAGGTATACAATAGAGCTTCTGTGATTCCTCTCCGTGCCTCACCTATCATTATACATATGTTAGCAGATAACATGTCATTAAAGAGTCATAAATGTCAATCACAGAGTCATCCAGAAAAGCTGAAAGAAGGTTTCTTGGTCTGTCAAGTAGTAGTTCTGATAAGGGATCACCTGCCCAAGTAGCACATTCCTACCTCACCACTAATATTTTCTTCCAAATGCACAGCTGCCTTGCCACAAATTATTGTGGTTGAAAGGGTCTGAGTTGCAGGGGGAGAGATGGGAAGAGGGGAGAAGGAGTTGCTATTTTAAAATCATTTAAAACTTCTGCCTGCTTCTGCATTTAAAAATTGCTTATGCCTGGAGGTTAGAAAATGACTGCTCCTAAGCATCTGTTTTCTGACTTTATCCCCACCCCTACCACCCAAAATCATGTTTTTATGGGCTTCAGAGAAGTTATCATCAATTGATAATTACAACTGCAAAATACACATTCTCAAATTACACAGCTCTGGTCTTCATAGTAAATCAATGCCCTACCTGTAAAAGAGTAAAATTTCCCTTACAACCAACTAAAAAAGGCAATACAATGTGATGTCAGACAAATATATATACAATATCCCTCACAGAAAAAGATAATGCAATTAGCAATATCCAAATATGAAAACAGAGCCCTTCTAACATTACCTCCCAAAACCACTACTCAGTTACATGTTTTATAACCTCAGTGAACAGCATAAATCTCAGTTCCAAAGGGGACTAAGTAACGCCACTTCTTATATTTCAAACATAGCATAGCTGAAGTTGCATCCTTGAAGAGCTACAGATAAAGATTTCCCTACCCTTACACTGCGTAAATCCCTTGTATTGTGAATGCTAAGTACAGGAAAGCACTCAAAATTTAACAGAACCATTTTTCAAAGCATGACCAACAAAAGCAAACCAGAAATTTTATAAGACAAGTCATCTTGAAGATGCAAGAACTTAAAATCAGGAAGATTCCCGGGAAGAGGATTTTAGGGGTTTCTAACTATAGAAGATGAATTGAGAAAAAAGATATCTTTCCTTCGAAAACATTATGTCAGGGAAAAAACAGCATATAAAAGACATGGATGGATCTATGTATCCTTGGACAAGTTGATGGGGAATCACAAAAATTAAAACCTACATAGCAGTTAATTTTTAACTGCAATATTCCAAGGAATTTAGGAATTAGTAGGGGTCTTTCTTTATCACTTTACTTGCAATTGCTTACAGGAATCTTGAACAAGAAGGGTTGGGTACAACTCCAAAAGAGACATGTAGTTTCCAGCATAGAGGAGGTTGACAATTATATAAGAAATCTGTTTTCTGCAGTGATTTGTGGACTCACAGTGTCTCATAAGTCAAAGCTAAGGTACTGTATAGTGGAAACAGTGTGTTAAAGGTTTACCCTGCAAAAGGAATTTGGGACTTGCAGTACAACATAATCTATTATACGATCATCTTAGTCTCATCCAAGAGTCGGGTACACAGACAGGATAATATTGTCATGAGGGCAAACGTGAGTCAACATTAGAGCAGTGTGTTGGCAGAAAAAATGACAGAGCTGTGGCTGGGTAAAATCTTTACAAGCAAAAGGCGATGAGTCAGAGTAAACTAATTTCTTAAAATTATTTATAAAGGGTGTCTTATCACAAGGCACACCCTTAAACACATCTGGAAAGTATCAGAGAGTGGAAAATCAACAACAGATCAAATAATCATAAATTTCAACTGAAAAATGGAGTGAGGGAAGGAGGATTCAGAAAGTCTGTGTTCACTGCTGAATCTTAAATAATGGTATAAGGAACCAACAAATAGGAAATAGCTTTGCTCAGGTGCTGAACATCTTTCTCTCCTACTGAAGCATATATGAGCTGAAAATGTGCAGCAGATCATATAAATGGATACTATAAAACTGCACATGGTCTAATCTGCTTCCCATTAGAAAAATACAGTAATTGCAATGATTCCTTTTCTCTGTAAGAGACAGTTTGTATTTCAGAAACAAACCATGTTTCACTCTTTTAATTACAATAAGAAAAACCCCTGAAACTTACTTTAGAAAAGACTGATATTCATAGGACATAACAATACTCTTTTACTGGTAATATCAATGCTTTAAGAAAAAAAATCTACATACCATACGTAACTGGGATAGCAATTTTAAAGCTGTAAATGCATGGCCCCTGTCAGTTCATAAAATTCAGACTCCTTTTCCAAACTCCACTCTTGTTTGGGGGAAAAAACAAGAGAGATTACACTAGAATGGGCTCTAAGTTGATTAGACAGAAAACGTACTCCTAGAATGTTTAGTAATATTGCAGAGGAAGATGTTTAAACCTTCTGTACCTTACAACATTTGGTCTGGTTACTTACCGTGGGGATTGGGAGCCACCCTTTGGTCATTACTGTAAGTGCAAAATCAATATGATGTACCACAGATGCTGAGGGTTTCTGCCCTCTGAGGAGGGTTCTTGGTAACCACCTCCGAATTCATTGGTCATACTGACAGATACTCCAAGATTGTCTCTAGCTTAACATTGACAGTATGTATCTTACCTTACAGGGACAACAGGATGAGTAATCTCTTCTTGTGCGTAATCTCTTGGGTTTTGCGCATTTTACGTGCTAAATGTTGTCATTACACTCTGTGCCTTCCTTTCTCTATCACATTACTGATGTAGATTAATTTCCAGAGAGTGTCTGTAGCATCACTGCTTACTAAAATGACCATTAAAGGAAACAAAACATTTGTAGTTTCATAGAATTCTCTTCCAAAAGCCCCATATTGAATAAATTAAAAGGTTCAACCTGAAATACAAAGTAACTTTTTCATCATGGTGATTGATGATCACAGATCAGCATGAAAAGCAGACTAACAAACAGAAAAGACCAAGAAATTGCTACCATATAATTCCAGCAAAACAGGCTAGACACTGATATAGAAAGGCAGAATCCTCAAAGAATGGAAAACACAGATATTAAACCCAAGGAAGGTCAACCAACAGGGCAGAAAGGGAAACCTATGGAAACCAGCCAGGGAGATTAATGTTAAGCCCCACACAACTCTTATTTCACATTGAAAACCACAAACCATTCCCAGAAAGGAAGAAACTATTATGCTCTTAGCCTTGATGTGAGTAACCTTCTTCAATGCTTCGCTATTTTATGAGAAAGGACTAAATTCCCAGAGTTTGCCGTTTACTTCTCTCTCTGGACTTTGAAGGCTGTTGTTTTTTCTTTTGACTTGGGATCATCCTCTGCCATAGCCAGCTTTTGCTGGTCAGTATCAAGTGGAATCAGTCCACGAGACAGAAGATGAAGAGTGCATGTATAAGCACTGAATAACCCAGACAAAGCAGGAAAGCAGAAGTTTTGAATTTGGATCCAAATGAGTTTGGATACAAACATGAGAGCATGAAGACTAAGAAACTTAGATGAAGGAGAAATCCCAGAGAACACAATGAGGTATTAGCTGCCTTCTATCCTGCCACTTGTCATGAAGCAGCTGGAATAACCAAGTAAACCGTTATTAACTATGAGAATACATGTACTTCTTCATGCACTCAAGATATCTTGCAAACACTACACTACTACACCAGACAAACCAGACGAGACAAACATTTCTACTTACATGTTACGTTTGGGGATGAAGATGTGAGAAGATGGAGTGATCTCTCCAAGCCCACATGGTAAAGTTAGAAGCAACTCCAGGATAGCACAGGAATTTCCAGCTGATCAGACTACAAGGCCCCTTGGTCTATGCTTATACCATTGTCATTCAAAAGAAGCTTATTTGTCCTTAAGTTAAGGACCTTCTTCCTTCCATCACCAAAGAAAAGAGGTCAGACTGAATCACTAACCAATAGTTTCATTGGCTAAAAAGCAGCTTTTTAATTGTTCTCTGTTAGTGACTCTCAAAGAGTTTTCCCTTTCCCAAAGGCCAGAAGCTGTCCAACAGCACCTTATGTGAAATATTAAAGTCATAGATAGAAAATAAAAAGAGCATAAGACATTCATTATGGTGTTTTGAGTCTTTTCCTGAGGTATCAGGGCCACCCACATGGCATACTTTTCTGTGATGAATTTTGTTTAAAAATATATGTATTTATTTCAGATTATAGTAATACAGTCCATTTAGGTTATTACAGTCTAGGGCTACCACTAAGTTCAACACTAGTTTTGATTCATGTTTATAGTACCATTAGATGTCAGTATACAACGAATTTGCACTGTGGATTGACAAAAGGGTCTGACTGTATTTATGGTCTGAGCCATCTTTCTCTTATACATTTAAGTAGGTTGTCCACATTTTCAATGATAACTGGAAGCTGAAACCAACATGAACATAAACCCAGTGAGGAAAGGTCTTGTGTGAAAAAGAGTAAGCACACCTAAAAGATGATGTCATAGCTTTGAGAATTATGACTGCACTAAGAAATGAATGGATTTGAAAGGACTTGATTAGATACATCACATTGCACATCTTGGAGTGATGAGTTTTCACAGTTAATTTGCTAGGCAAGAGAATGTCACAGCTCAGATGTAGCTCCCTCCACCACCATCGATCTAAGTTGACTTACAGATGACTGTATGGTACTGAATCTGGAACTCAAACGAATTGAAGGAAAACAAGTAACATAATGTGACTGGAATAATTTATCACCTGGCAATGACGCACTGCTTCTATTTATTCTAATACACTTCTGAAAGAAATCGGAAAAAGATTCTTCTTTCAGAAGTGTTCCTATTTCTTCATTGCAGAAGAGCCACTGTTTGATGTGATACTGCTGTCAAAACACAGGAGCTGCTCAATGCTTTGTGGTTTTGAAGGAATAAACATTAACACATTGACATTGACTTAACTAATTAAATTCATGCATACAGTGGAATTGCAGACACTAGCTTGGGCTGAACATACACTCCACAAGGCTTAAAAAATGCCACACAGAGGGTGAACTCTGAATATCCAAAATACCTTGCTTCATGTCCACCTGTATCCTAAAGTGTTCAAACTCAAATGTCCTCGTTCTGGATGAGCTTCCTAGGATTTTCTGTTTGGGTTGCTATGCATGATTGGAAGTACTGAATGTGTGAGCAGCAATTTGCAAGGCAATTTAAGTCTGCTTTTTTAGTCAGCACTGATTTAATTCGAAACCATAGAAAAGCAGGGAGTTAAAAGGATCTTGAGGGAACCACTGCTGCCTCCTCCTCTGTGTACAGCAGGCACCTATTTTCAAAAGAAGATTCAGATTCCTGAATTCCGATGAAGAAAGAAAAAAGACATCTCCGTATATTAGGAAACTGCTCAGGTGCACTAAATCTCTTGCCTTCTTATCTGGAGAAACAGTTGGTGCATAACCAGCTTCCCTGCACTGTGTTCAGCACACGTCTAACCTGATTATTTCCTCCATAAAGGCAGCCACAGTGAAACCTTCCCATGGTGACCAAGACCATCTCCTTTTCTTGTCATGAGGACACAAATTCTGTACCTGGGCATGTGCCTTCAGAAGGTGCTTATGAACTTGTCAGCTACAAGAAGAAAAAGGGCTAATCTATGACTATAATTCTCGCAGGCAATAGGCAGGAACTGGGAAAATATCACAGTTTCCATTTCTGAATCTCCACAAAGGAATATTCATGGTGACTATCTTAGTCACCATGTATCAAAGTCACCATGCTAGTATCAAAGAACGCTAACAGAACACTGTTAGCGTTCTTTGTAGAGATTAACAACTTTGCATGGCAAACTTAGGGTAATCTCTATCAAGCTCCTAGTAAAACAAGAAAGAGCCAACAGCCATGGTCACCTGCTGTGGGTGGTGTTTGCATAAAGCCATTTTACAAGAATCAGCCTTTTCACACCACATGACAGATGTCCTGGATGACAATTATCAAGCAGAATGTGCCTTGTGCAGAATCACCATTGCATGTACTTATGCACGTTTTCCTAGCATACAGCTTGTTGCAAACTGTAATTTGATCTTCAACACACAGTACTATAGAGTATGAGGTAACTAAAACTTAAAACCTTTCTGGAGATGAGCAAACTTCTCCATTTGAATTTTGTCACTATCATAATGGCAGCAATAAATGCTGCCAGCTTCCAGTATCCAACCAGCAACTGTAAGCCTCGAGGCAATTCCTCCCAGTCTCTGGCATTTCATTGCAAATAATTCAGATGAAGTTCTTATTTCTTGATGACACCCCAACTGCCAGCACCTTTGAGAATCTCACTTGCTAGCAGAGAGAAAAATATCACAGAATAAACAATCTTAAACATTTTGCATTTGATAGAACATAGTTTGAGTAAACACTGTGTTTTTAAAATAAATCATTCCCCTTCTGATTTTCATTACACTTATTTATTGAATTATTTCCAATTTTATCATGTATATTTCTTGCTCATCTTCTACACTGCTTATTAAAATGGAGAATAGAACTAGACTGATCAATTTGCCTTCTGGAATTCCTTCATCAGTTGTTCATACAGAAATTTTATGTTTAAATTGCAAACACCACCTGGTGAAATTTCAGTCCAAGACAATAAATGTTTTAAACTGAATTCTTAAAACCTTTTCTGGAAGCAGTTCGCTTAATATTAGATTTTGCAACTTTTTTAAACATAACCTATTTTATGTCTATGTTATGCAACCATACTACATTCTGAAAATGGAGTTATCTGAGGGAGCAGTATTTCTTCCAAGAATGATTAATGAGCTGAAAAGAAAAACCTGATGATGTTACACTTCTCGAACATCAGGCAAATACATAGAACAGATCAGCATGTTTTGTCCAAAGGCTGGAAAGCGTCTTAGTGTCTCCCAACTGTCCGTAAATATATTATACTTTAGAAAAACACGGTGCTCCAAGCTTGTAGAGAGAGTAATATCCCTACTCAGTATATAGACTCCATCATTGTGGAGAGTGCAACTCAAGTTAAGACCCGATTTTGACGTGTTCTCTTTGAGGTAGAGCCATTCTTTGGTAGCAATGTTGTAAGACTGCACAGTTAACACGTCCTCACTTTGGCTGGATTTTTGGTTTGGTCCAAGTTCATGAATACAACCCCCTACCAGATATATAGTTTCTTCAACAGAGAGCATTTGTTGTTTGCGAACATGGACATCACAAAGTTCAAAGTTGGTCCAGGAATCAGAAGTGGGACAGTACTGCAAAATGTTCATATTTCTATCTGAAACAGAGGAAAGATATTTACAAATAAATAAATATTATAGAAGGTTCTCAAGGAAGAGGATTCTTCCTCCCTACAAACTGTATCAGCCATTATTACAGACTGCTAATGTATTGTAGTGCAAAAGCATAGCAGACGAGGGAAAAAATACTGATTATTGAGAACTGCAACTCTGCCCTTGACAAAAAAGTTTGAGTGTTCTGTTCCTTTGCAGAGGGAAAAATTAAGCTACTTCTGGCACACTACATGATGTGAATCATCTGGGGATGCAGATTTTAGCAGAATAATCCCTACCTTTTAACTTATGCTTTTAATTTCATCGCCAGTTCATGTTAGCACTTTTTATGAAAAGAGAAATGGAGCAATAGCCTACTCTCCAACAGTGATCACAGATGAATCAAATTATCACAAAGACAGTATGCTTCTTTAATGGCTGTCAAGTACTGATTTATCATCCAAGCTTAACTTTGATACTTTGCATTTCATTCCATAAATCAAAGTTTTATAGAATAAATTCACAAAACTAGTTACATTTCAGCAAGTAGCATGGATTTGCAAAGGGCACATGTTCAGTACCTTACAGTGAGAGGAACCACATGTCAAAATAATTTAAGAACCAGGAACTCTGTGCTCCAGCATCAGACAGAGGCACAGAAAAAAGCCAAAGACGTACCTATACTTCAGTCACAACCTGATGGATCCATGTGTTTGCAATGCTGTTATTCTATGAAACTGTTACAATACCACCCTGATTTATGGTGTGGTGAAGACCCTGGATGGATCTAAGGCTTCATTAAATTAACACAGAATGCGCACGACTTGTTAGCTAGTAAATTCAGTTTCAATCTCTGGAGACCTGAGCTTAAGTCCAAACTCAAGTGACAAGCAGCAACAGGTTTGCAGACTCCAGACTGGCCTTTTAATAAAATCTGCCCTGTATCATAAGTCTATCCTGCATGACGATCTCCAGATGAGCTCTCAAGTGGAACAGCAGACAGCGACATACTGGCAAGTTATATAAGGGCACCAATATAAATAGCCATAAATATAACTGGATTGTCATGAATGAAGTGCATTAGCAGCATGATTAGAGAGGTGCTGATATAGCATTTGCTTGCACTCTTACCATTTTCAGTAATTGTTTATTGCTTTACTTTGTCTTCTTGAAAACCTAATTCACTTTACACAGGGGAAAGAAGAGGGAAAAATAATCATGGCAATGCTCTATGAAATTGCTGATCAAAACTCTACATATAGATGATCTTTGTCGACAATGTCTCATTCTCTGACTCACTGCAGGGGATGCAATCCCAATTAACTTTCTGTCTAAGGCAGTGATGCTCCCTGATAAAAAGTGCTATCATTTGGGAGGACCCATAGGAAACAGAAGCCTATTATGACACAGCCCTCATTTGCTCAGTCCAGAGCCTCAGTCTTTTATATCCACTGAAACAAACAAACAATACAAAACATGAACATTGTAATGCCTGACATGGAGTTTCTATTAGGATTTAAGTTCACAAGTGAGAGCTGAAAACTGGAAGGACGGTCTTTATTCAAGAAGTGCCATTTTAATTTACAGTGCAAAATTCTATATCCTACCATCTTTTTAGAAAGTGCAGTTTCAGGAGAAAACTCTACAATTATCAAAAAAAAAATAGCCTACAAAACCTACCAAAACTGAGGTGTATGCAGAAATACTAAAAATAAAATTAAAATTTACGTATTAATTGTTGCATGTGTTTTATATACTGCATGTAGTGAAATAGCGCATGAACCTCAGTGCCTCTTAGATAGTTAGGCCTTAACACTCTCTGACATCTGCATAACTTGGAAGCTGAATCACCAGTGTAATTGCAGCAATTCTGGTTTCTAAGTCTGACAGCTGTTGTAAGCCATGGTCTCACTCAAAAAATGATTCTAGACCCTCGTTCAGGAAAGTATCTTTATTCATAACAAGCACAGGCGTTTGTTGTCCTGACTGGTCTTGGATTGAAACATAAGTCTAAACGCGCTAGTTATCCATGCTCACAACTTTATACTGTTTTACTATCGTGTTTGCATTAAAGCAGCTTTTAGGAAAAGACCTAGGAAAATATCTAGGAAAAAGACAGAGGCCTGACAGACAGTGGCAATCCCATGAGGTGTGGAAGAAGGAAGAGGTAATTCACTATCATCCGTCAGTTGAAACCACATGTATGAAGTATTGAATAAGGAACTTGACACAGGCCAGCAATCTTGACTACAAATGCTGTTAATGAATTTTAATGGAATAGAATCTGCATCAGCAACATGCTGATCTTCCTATCCATGACATCAGGAGTAGACAGCCTGAAAAAAGAACAGCACAAGCACCAGAAAAGGAACTTGCAAAGTGCAGGCAATGTAGGAGAAAAGCTGATACTCCCATAATCTTGTAGTACTATTAACCAAATCATAGCTTTTACTTCTTTCTCTAGATAAAAATGACACAACCTAACTCCAGTCTCTAAAGACAAGTCTTGCCATTACCCCATTTCAGCCCCTTCTCTTTGTTCTCTGCTCTCTTGTCTCAGTTGATGTTTCCCTTGATCTGACTTTTCAGCACAGCAAGTGTTGCATGCCAGACATCTTTCAGACCTAGCGTCAGACATCAGGGAGCACAATGAACCAAAATAGGTCCTTTAGTGGGGATAATGGAGGACTGGGACTGCAGAGCACACCACCGCATGGTCTTCCAGATGGACACAGGCATGCCAATATTTTTTGTTTTCCTCAGTGAAGCCACCACATTCTGGGTCAGAATGGATCAGACAAAATGCTTTTGAAAGTTATCGTTACCACAAGGACCACGAGGGGTGGAAGTGTGTCCTTTATAAACCTTTTAACAGAGCTAAAATCTGCTCAGACACTAGAAGGGACAGCTTGTTCTAATGTCAGCTTAGCTTTGCTTGCAGTACTCTGTAAAAGCTGATCGTCTAATTTTATTCTCCACTTTGAAAAAACAATAGAACTAGTGTGGTCAAAGTGAGCAAGGGCCTAGAGACAGGAATCAAAATTTAGGAAATCCTGTTAAATACTGAACATTTGACATGAAAAAAAAATTCCTTCTAGAACTCTGAGAAAATTATATTCCTCACAGAGAATGGCATTATGTGCTTAAAAACAACAAATGGAAGCTCTTTTTAAGACGCTTGTTTCTCCACTGGCTAAAGAAAAAGTAATTGTCAGGAGAGAATGTAATTTCAAATCCTTCTCTCTGTATTCTCAGAAAACACAGTAAAGGAAGGAAGTTAAAAATGTTGGTTCATGCTTAAGCATTTGATTAATTATTCAATGAAGTTATTTCAGCACTGCAAATCTTACCTATAGCTTGAATGTTCCTTTTAAACACTGAAATGCTATACTGAAGGGACCATGACATCTATTAATACATGAGAAACACTATTCCAGGCAAATATTTTCTTTATAGTTTTTCTTCTGACAGTTTAAAACAAGTATATAAAAAGCAAACAAAGTGTATGTGTGGAGACCTCTCTTTCTACCATGTGATCAAAATCTAAAAAAAAAAGAGGGCTAAGCCAGGTGCTAAAGTACCCATCAATCTGTTCTCTCAAAGTAACAGAGCCCCAGATGCATGTAAGGCCTGAAAAAAAACCAAACCATAAAACCTGATTCCTCTATGACAGAATTGATTTGTTTGTTTTTTCACCCTGTCAATTATTTTCTACCAGTGATTTATTTCAACATGTTTTAATGAGTATTATACAGCTTTCTACACCAGTTCAAAAGATTTCCTGAGAAAGGGAAGAAAATTATCTGGGCCTTAGAAGCAATCAGCTTGAAAAAAAACCCAAAGTAAAAGCAAACTTTCTACCTCGTGTAGTGTATCCTCCGATAACATAGATCTTGCCCTTGCATTCGCAGGCTGAGAATTCTGCAAGAGGGCTTGGCATGGATGCTACAAAATTCCACCAGTCGTTTTCTGGGTTATAGCACTCCACGTTGGAAAGGGATTGACCACCGATGGCATACAGTTTTCCATTTACAGCCAAAAGCTTAAAATTGGACCTGAAAGAAAAGATTGCAGCATAGATGTAGAGAAGAATATAAGAAATAAGGTTCTCCCTATCCAGGCTCCAACATACTCATCATCACTTACAACTTGCACCATCACTTTCAGCTGAATACATCTGAACTCTTCTGTGCAAAGCCAAAGTCCTGTAACTACACTATAATAACTCAGGACAGTAACCAGTGACACTCTGGGTGTTAATAACATTGATGCCGAGACTGACAAATATTTTATTTTGGATTTCAAACTGTCACAGTTTGAGATCTAAAGTTTAGTTAACTAGTATGTTCAGTAGATGTCTCATTTTTACTAGGCTTTTAGTAAAGTATTTTTAGTAGACAAAAATGTATTATATATACACACAGTCAAGGATAATATTTTAATTAAAATTGCAGAATTTTCAAACAAGAGTTGATGAATACCTATGTACTTGTCTTGCTTTGTAATAAAGAATCCCTTTAATAACCTTAAACAAAAATTTTGAACACACTGAATGTGTAATGAAACAGAAACACATTGAATCGTGTTCTACAAAAGAAGGAAAACAGAATCTTCTGCACCTCATTCAGTATTAAAGTACTAAATACATCCTCTATCCCACTGAAGTAAGATACATGTCCCACTCGTAAGTGAGCAAAATACATTGCACTCAACAGGCAGTTCCCTGTTCTTTTATTTCTTTTCTATTCCATAATGCTGTTGTATCTCATGCATGGCAAAGGGCAGCTGTCTAATTACTGAAAAAGTTTTATATCTTACACTTTTAAGATACTACAGGCAGAAACAAATGGTCTATGGATATTACAGAAGCAGGTCTCTAGGAAGAAACTGGAGGACTTGAAGATAGAGAGGGCTTACATGCTCAGCTATTCCTTCCAGCTGTGTCCTAATAAAAGATGAGTTCTTCCTCTTCTCAAAACAGTCTCACTGCCTAGAAAGGTTGTTCCTTCCCTACTCCTGAGCTGAAATGACATTTTACCATGAGGTATCCCAATTAACTAGATGTGTGAAAGTCACTGGAGTGCACCAGCTCAGCATAAAGCCAAATGGGGAACTGTGTTATGTCTGTAAAACTGAAGTGGCGCTTTAGACTTGCACTGGCCTGCTAAGCAGTAAAGTGAGTTTCAGTCTGCATGAATTCAAGATTCAGAACTTACCGCTAAGTACTTTTGCAGGGCTTTGTCTGGACAAAATGAACCCTGCCTAGCAGCAGACTGCCCTGCAATTTCTTTTTATTAAATATATTTGGAAAAAGAATTTGTTTCCAGATGGGATCATTTTGTTCTTGTCATCCTGATATAACTTTGGAAACGAAAATGCTCCTTTGAAGGAATTAATTGCTTTTTATTCTTTTTTTTTCTCTGACATTTAGGTCACTCTGTTCATCTCCTCTCTACAGCAATTATGTTTTCCATCTTAGGGGATCCAGAATAACATCGCAATGAACAGTGGGTATGACACAAGGATAATTACTTGCAAAACATGTAGATTTTCAAAGCAATGTACCTGTTTTAAAAGTTATGGTGGGGAAAAAAAATGCATAAATTAACAAAGGGACAAAGCCACAAAATGTAAAAGCATTCTCCAAGAAATCCTTTAAAATCTTAAGTGTGTTAGAAAGACTACAGTTCCTTGCTTACAATGAAGACAGTGCAGAATTTCTGGCTTATCAAATGAGTTTACATGTACACAGACAGATTTCCTAGTCTAAGATCTTATAGCCACTTTTCAAACATGCTTAAAGTTCTACTGCAGAGGACATGAACTAAACATGTGTGTAGTGTCAGAACATTAGGGAATTCAGATTTCCAACTCATGTGTTTCTGTAGTTACCCTCTACTTGTACTCTCTTACTATTTCCTTTGGGGATGATGTATCCAGTTTTTGCTTGATGGCCTTCATATCACTGGATTGTTTCTTGCAGTACAGAGAAAACTATCTGGTCAAAGATGTACAGCACAACTTTCTACTTCAATTATCCTAGAAGGAGGCCATGCACATTTGTGTCAGTCATTTAATCACTTCCAACATTGGAAGGATGACATTCACTGGAAGCATCTGAGATTTATGGAGCATGCTACCTATAAGGTTCATTTTACTCAGAAGTAGCTGTAAGTATCCATCAGCACACTTCATGTGAAAGTTTGGACAATGGCCTTATCTATTATGAAAAACTTCCGTCATTCACCTTTCCATGCCAATAGCAGCAGGTGTTTTTATGGAGAGTGAACATTAGGAAATATTTAGTACATTTTTATGCTCTTTTAATGTGTTAGAGCAGCTGGAAACAAGGAAACCAAACACTGAGGAGCCAGCCAGTTCTCCACAACCAACAACTGTTCCATGGACCACAGCTTGGAAACAACGGAGCTGAACAGTCTGTCAGATTCAACTGCAATATAACTCCACTCTCACCAGTAAGTTATTTAAACTTGAGGGATCTAGTGCATACCCTTTTTGTTGGGACATGACATATCCTTCCTTTCCTCTGAGTAGAACCCCAGGAACACAAGCGAGAGTGAGCTGTGGTATTTTACCATAGTTCAAAATACCCTTTTCAGTCAATAAGGACAAGTGCAAAGCATTATATGCACAAAGGAAGAAAAATGTAATGCACAAATGCAGAGGATCTCGGGTCAGAGTGCATAGCTTTTTAAATAAAAGACAACATGCAACAATTTGCAAAAAAGCCTGTATTGCTCTGGACTGTATTAACATTGATGTATCTGTAGGAAACCACTATGAAAGTGGCTAGAAAGAGACAGGCAAGCATTCTTTTTGTTCACTGACAGATATCATTCATTTAGTATACAACAAAAAAAAAAAGTTAGCATAGATGTTAGAGAGGACTTCCTGGTCAGAGGGGTGGCTAAACATAGGAACAAGTTACCTAGGAGGAAGGAGGCTGGAATCTACAATGCTGTAGGGCTTCAAGAACAAAGTAGATGTGCATTTGCAAGGTAAGCTTGGTCCTGCTGTACAATAGGAGGCTTGGACTAACTAACCTGTGGTTCCTTCCTGCCAAATGATCAACTTTAACTTCAAAACTTCTCACAGATCAGATTACTTCTTTATTCCAGAGTTAAAACATTTAGAACTATGAAAGCACAGTTAGAATTTAGAATTATGAAAGCACAGTTACAAAGGTTATTCCTCACACACAGACAATTGTTGAGTGAAAAAAAAAGAAGACAGAAAATGAGGAAAGAGGAGGTCTTATAAACTACTATCATGCCCAGGAGCACAGAATCATAGAATAGTTAGGGTTGGAAAGGACCTTAAGGTCATCTAGTTCCAAACCCCTTGCCACAGGCAGGGACACCTCACACTAAGCCGTGTTACCCAAGACTCCATCCAACCTGGCCCTGGACACCATCAGGGATGGAGCATTCACAGCTTCCCTGGGCAACCCATGCCAGTGCCTCACCACCCTCACAGTAAAGAACTTCTTCCTTATATCTAACCTGAACTTCCCCTGTTTAAGTTTTAACCCATTACCCTTTGTCCTACCACTAAATTCCCTAATGAAGGGTCCCTCCTCAGTATCTTTATAGGCCCTCTTCAGATACTGGAAGGCTGCTATGAGGTCTCCACACAGCCTTCTCTTCTCCAGGCCGAACAGCCCCAACTTGCTCAGCCTGTCTTCATACGGGAGGTGCTCCAGCCCCCTGATCATCCTTGCGGCCCTCCTCTGGCCTTGTTCCAACAGTTCCATGTCCTTTTTATGTTGAGAAAACCAGAACTGTACACAACATTCCAAGTAGGTCTCCTCTCCTATATTCCTGTAAGAGTCCTCAGAATGGCAGCAGTTCAGGCACAGATTGCTCACAAAAACCATGTTCCACATGCATGTGCATAATCTCAGCCAGGGGTTTACAAGGGTCTTACAAGCCTGGAAGATTTACCTGCTGTGAGTAGGAAGGTTCTGAAGGAAAATAAAAGTGGCATATACAGCTGTAACTGGCACATGCCATAGAAATCCTATATTATTTTTTTAAATAGCAAATTTCAACTGACAGCATCAATTTAAAGAAAAGCATGGAAAGGTATTCAAGGACATTACTTGAAAAGTCCCCAATGTGCTTTGTTACCTACTTGTCCTCAAAGACCAAAAATGGTCTTTGGCAGCTCTTACAGGAAGTTTCTTCCATGAAAAAGTTCAGGCTGTTGTCTTAAGACACTATGCAAAGTACAGCAACACCTCTAGAATGAAAATATCTACAAACTGTGATCTGTTATGGCCTATCTGTGACCAGCACTAGATTTAGCACCCAAATGATGACGAATTACAGGCTCAGTCACAAGCTTCTTATATGAGCCTGAGCAAATTATTTTAGCTCCCTTGTGTATGCATAAATAGGGAGTAACATTTTCTCAAGCTCATGTGGGCAACACAAGAATCATAAACAGGAGTTACCTATTGTGAACAAATCTGAAACTACTACTACAGTATAAATAAGACCTTTATACCTAGAAAGAAAGCTAACAGCTATCACCTACACAAGAATGACTGCTAAGTACTCGGCATACAGCTGACGGATTTTGTTGCCTACTTAGAAATTGGGACTACTTAATCTATGCATGCACAGAGAATCAAACATCCTGAGATTCTATATTACAATAATGGAAATAATTAAACATTAAAATAACATAGAATTTACATGGTTTGCTGAGGGCAGAGAGCTTCTTATAGTAATAGCAAATCAGCACAATTATTTCTGTAACTCCTCAGCCTTTCCTCGAGGCTAATGTATACGCATCCATTCATATAGGCCAAATGTAGATACTCTCGTTATCTGAAGTCAAACCACCTTCAACAGGAACTAGAACCCTCCCTCAAGGTATGTAAAAAATTCACTCATGGGTGAATTGTATCAACTGACATAAATTCATTTGGCAGACAGTCACATGACTGTAATTCCTAAGCAGCACACCAGGCCACTGCTCTGTTTATTTTACTACAGCATAACAAACTAAAAATACAATGCCTAGCAAACTGCAGATCTAATTGCAGCACATCTGTGTTCCAGACAGGCATCAGTGCTGTTTGTGTTAAATGCAAAATCCTTGATCCTAAAAAACTCCCTGCTCTTGGCTCCTACACCATAGGCCATCCCTGCATTCTAGCTGAAAAACATTAAAAGGGTCACCAAAGATCTGACATGTCATGTCAGATAGAAAAAATAATAATTGTAACTTCACAGTTGAGACTTCATGAAGATGTCAAAAGTCAAAAACATGTTTTGTGAAGGGGTCAGCATAATTTCCATGAAAAGAACTTACCCTGATTATCATTCTGGGAGTAACATACTCATTTGCTGCTACCTTGCAGTCTAGTGACAGATCTAACTGTAGATTCTTCTTGGCCTGCAATAACTACCATGAAATGTAAGAATAGAGACTATTCAAAAAAATATCCATTTGCATACTACTTTTCTGCAGTAAATGGTCAATGTGAAATTCTATACTAAAGAATACCTTCCTGTCACCTGTGATGGCCTTCAAGATTAAGCTGGCAAACAGTAACGTGTGGAGAAAACAGCCATGTGTTTATATCAGATATAAGGATTATATAGAAAAAAGGGAAAGTCTGGGGAGGAGAAGGCTGATCTACAGTTTGAACAGTAAGGTTGTAAGGTGAAAAAAGGTCCTCGAGCAAGCACTTTTCTTTAGAAAGCCCTCATTCACCACACTGCAGAATCATTGCACATAACATCTCTCTTGCTATAGACACATCCCACAAACCAATGCCAAAACCTCGTAACTTGATCAACGTGGGACTTCTATGTTTAAGTTAATTTCCATAGGAGATGCTGTGTGGGCTGACCCCATAATACTTTTCTACCGAGGCCAATATGCTCTCAATTATGATCATACGCAAAATTGCCAAAGGGAGGCCAGCTGAAACATCTCAGTTCCCACAAGCGCCTAGAAGACTGCTTATAGGCTCAGTCTCTAAGAAATGTGCCTGTAAGAAAAGGTGTTTGCAGTGTTTAAAAGCTAAACACTTATTTTCCAGATTAAATTTTTCGTAATCCTATTCCAAGAAGCAAGAAATACTGGAAAACAATGTTTCTAATCCATTCAGATGATTGATTATGGAGGCAATCATTTCAGTGAAATTCTCACAATACAGGAAGCGGAAAAAAAAAAGGGTGAAATAGGAAAGAACTAGTTTCAGGTCAAACCCGTTTTGAGCAGGTTTAGCTGGCAAGAGCTAAGTAAAGACTGGAATAGAGACCACAGTTTTATTACCCAGATACAGAGCATTTATGCCAACGCTTTGGGTATCTGCATGCTCTTTGAGTTTACTGGATGGAGAAAATAATTTCCATTCTACAGTGAATTTTCACCTCCTTACTTGTTCTTTTGCAGACAAAGATTTAAACACTTTTTCTAAAATGGAAACAATGGGGAAGTTCCAATTGTATAACTGAAACCTTTTTGTTTCAGTGAAGTAAAAGGCTTTGTTTTGATAACTCTTCAGTATGATTAACGTAGAGCAGCCATAACCTTGGTCAGAGAGACGGGCTCTCTTCTTGGGTCCCCCTCAGGGATAGCTCTTTATTATTCCTCCAACTGTAAATTATAGAAGTGTTTCTGAACACTAACTTTAACATAAATGTGAAACAAACAATTCAAAAGGATAAAAGAAAAAAGTAAAATGATCAAAATGGCAAATGATTCCCAGATCCAAATATACTCACAAAGTGAGAAATTTCTCACAATCTTCCTGACATTTTTCTGGTGACGACTTCACTGAAATGGAGGCCTATGAAACATTCAGGTTTTTATAAGACTACAAACCAACGAAAAACTGCTCCAGCTATTTTTTTTTTTCAGCCATCTCCAGCTCTGACAGATTGCATATCCCCATTAGAAAAACTTGTCACATTACTGAACTTCATATATATCACAAAAAAAGTAGAAGAATTTTATCTCCTTTTTTTAATCTTTGTTATTTCAAAGAGAACTTATACGACCAGCAAGACAGCTGTTTGAAGGGGCTGTCTCTGTATACTACAACTTAAAGGAGAACAGGGAGCCCACAACCATTTCAGACCAAGGTGACTGATCACATGGTGAAGGACCATAGCACAATCCTTCTCTGCCTAGCTCATGTTCTCCCATGGCTGAGGCCTTTACCACCACCATTGATGTAACCAAGTCCCATCCCCCTCACCCTTCCTAGGCCACAGCAGGGTATGGGACGGCCTGTTCATGGTAAAGACGAGGTTTGCCAGGGCCATCCAACAGTATGCTGCCAAGCCGCTGCCAAGCCACTGCCAAGCATTGTGGTCCTTCGCATCACATGATGCCAGAGATGAAAGTGATTCATTGCACACACAGAGGTCTGAATCACTTCTCATAACGCTGAGTCCAGTCAACACCATGACTCAAAAGGGTCTGTTTTGACAACATACACAGACACACGTGTATTTCAAGGAGGGTTACCTCTTCTGGTTCATGGAAGCCAGCTGAGTCCATTCATTTAGGCAAGGGTTGTAACAATGGGCAGCCGAAATCTCCTGGCTGGTGATCCTGTAGCCCCCGACAATGAACAGGTAGTTGTCCAGCATCGCTGACCCATAGCCTCGGACATTCACCAGATCAGGAGGCAGGTTGTTGGCCAGGGGCAGCCACCTCTCTGCTTCCTCATCATACCTCAGCATAGACCAGGGGGCTTCCACCTGAGGGTGATGACACAGAGGCAGGCCCAGGGAGGAGGCACCCATGAAGTCCCCGATGGCCACAAGGGTGGCAGTACCCTTCATCCGCCTCTCTTTCAGGTGCTGCTGGAGAGCATCAGGCAGGAGGAGGTGCGGCTGGGCATCAGGCCTCCGCAGCACCTGATGGTAGTGGGTAGCCATGAAATCTAGACAGGCATCATGCAAGTCCTGGAGACCGTAGACCTGAGCCAGGCGGTGCAGCTCAAAGCAGTTGCCCAGCCTCACCTGGGAGAGGAGCAGGCGGAGCAAGGGGGTGACCTGCAGGTAGGAAGCTGCCTCCACCAGCTCCTCCAGCAAAGGGGGCTCTTCATCGCCCCCCTTCTCCTGCTCCAGCCTGGCCAGGCAGGAGGTGTTGATGAAGTCCAGCACCAGCTCCAACCCCAGAGCACTCAGCCCCCCGCGCAACAGCTGCTCCCCATGGCCCTGCCCTGCCTCCCGCATGCCCGAGCGATAGAGGGCTCGGAAATAGTCACTCTGCTCGATCAGCTTCCTCTTGCACACCGGGTAGCACTTGTCCCCCAGCCGGATCTGCACCACCTCCTCCCCTTCGTCCCCTTCCCCCTCCTCCTCCTCTTCCTCCTGCCGCCGCCGCCCCGCCAGGGACATCGCTCACCCCCTCCCCGGCCTGCACTTCACCCCCGTCGCCGCCAGCTCCAGCCAGGCCCCTCCTCCGGCCCGTCGGGATGGGAGGAGCCGAGGGCGGCAGGCCGAACTACGCCGGGTTGGGTCTCGCCGGGGAGGCGAACGAGGGAGGGTCGGGGGGAAGGCGTTGCTTAGCGGCTCTGTCCCTGCAAGGGAAGGAAAAAGCCACAAACCAGCAGAGAGGGAAGGAGGAAAAAGCCTTAAATAGGCAATGTTGAGCGCTGCCCCTGCGCTGGGCACGGGGGTTCCACTCGCCAGGCGGGCGGAGTGCTCGCCCCCGGGGATAGAACGCCGTGTTCCTCCGACCTTTGCTCCTCCCCCGGCGCTGCCTAATTGTTTTCTAACTTCTTGCCATAAATGTACTCGGCATCCTTGCGAGGGGGAGTAGGGTCGAACCGCACACGCAGGAAGAAAAAAATCGTGTGTGTACGTGTATTTGTGCATCACCAGGGTGGCGGAGGGAGAGCCGCAGTCCTGGGCCCAGGCCTGGGGCTGTGCAGGCATTCCCTAACAAAAACAACAAATGTCACCCGCCTAGTAGGATTAGGCTATAGGATTTAGGAACCCCAAGCACCACACATAATTCTGCCATGACCTTCCTGATCTCTCCTGCGCAATCTCCTTCATGTCTCAGCTCCTGGTCTGATGTTTAAAGATACTATATAACCTGTTCTGCTGCTCTTTTTCTGTTTAAACTAAGTTCCTGGAATAAGATAATTATTCATGAACTTGAGCTACATACCACGGCCCCAAGTTTGTTTGACATGAACAAGGAAAGAGCGAACCAACAACTGAGCATCTTGGGCAGGGATAAAGTGACGGCTTTGATGTTCGCCTTGTTGCATTCTTGAAATATAATGACGGTCCTTTTAATAACAACTGCTGAAACAGATGTGGAAGTCTGCCATGCTGCGTACTTTTTATGTTTATAAAGATATTTCACCTCACCTCATGTACTGCAGACCATAGGAACTCCCTTTAGCAGTAATGTGACTCATCTCATTACTGCAGCTTGTTTTCAGACAACTCCCTATTTCCACTACGCAGAGAGGATCATTTCCTGCAACTATTCAAACTTTTCAGAGTGGTAGTAGGCTGTTTCTTTCTTAAGGGAGACAGGGTTGTTTGCTTTTTAACATTTCCTGTGTGAAATGATCCTCTCACTGTTTTGTTCAGCTTCGAAACTCCGGCCCACAGAGATGACATGAATGTCAGTGTCGAGTTACATATAGGTTGTCATTGTTTTTCTTCTACTGACTTCTATAAAAGCTTTTGTTGAGGTGAGGTGGATTTCTGTGCATTTTTGTTTTCTACCTCACTCCAAAGCATCTTCATCATCTTGCTTTGAAAGGCTCATTTCATGTTCTGAAATCCTTGTATATAGGATTTTAATCTGTTCCAAAGAGCTCTTCTCAGCAGCCTCAGTCCCAGGTCACTATCACCTTGTTTTCTCTTTCCTACTAATGAGTTTCATTGTTTGCTTGCTTTCCGTTCCTCTTGCATTCCCCCTCAATATTTGAGTCCTAACACTTCAGTAGGAGTCTAATCCATATTTCTCTCTTGTACTTTAATTCCCACAGGCAGACATTTCAAACAATTGTCATCGTTTTGAAGTAAACAGAGAGCATGTGTCGTGGCCACTAAGCTCCCCTGCTGGAATACAGTATGATTGCCAACATGGTGGTATGATTGCCATCTTTAGACATCTGTTTTGGAGTCTTGCATGTTTGATGTATTGGTAAGTTAGCTCCTAATTGGTGTGAGATTTTTTCCGTGTAGTCAGTTGTGACAAGTTCCATTCCCTCAAAGTGTAGACAGCACAGCCCGGAGAGATAGAAATATTTCTTCTGTTGTCTTATGTGCCTTCCTGTTGTCTGTATGCCTGCACCTGTCTACTTGCCAAGGATTTCAGGTCCATCTTCCTCACCAAACCTCAAGGCCATGAGTTTTTTTTAATAGACTGGATCAGTTCTGTCATGCACTAATACATATTTTCTCCTGCCAACAACGTTTTGAGAGCACTCCTTTCATCAGAAGCCATCACACGCACAAGGGATCATCAGTACTCTGTTGAGTGTTCATTGTTTCCTTAACCAATTATTTTTACTAGGCTGATTGTCAGCTATCTGTGCTTTATGCAGGCTTAGGACTGGGCAATTATGTTAAGTCAGAGCATGCTGACAGAGTAGTTCCCTTGAGGGTTTTATTATGCTAATCAGTCAGTTTGTATGGTCTGTTTGTATAGTACTTATCCTGCAAATGCACCAAGGGAAGGACTACCTTTTTGTTCCATTTTTGTAGATATAGTTCCATTTGTTTTCCAATCCAAAGATAAACTGTTTTATGCTAAGATCAGTAGTACATATTATTATACTGGAATTGAAGAAAAGGTCTTACTCTTTCACCAGCAATCATCTTGGTCGATCTTAAGAGAGTAAGAAATGTATTTTCCTGAGTTAAAAGTGGAACTCTAGTCCTAGAGCTAAGAAGTTGCAGTCTCTAGTGAAACACCATGAAAGAATTGCATGATCCTTGAAACAAATATGAAAGGCCATCTATCACTCTTTAAGAACATCCTGAAGCATGAAACAACATGAAAAGAAGTTTGCATCATGGTAGATATTAAATGAGTGTGTGATAAATGAGTAAGACATCTACACAGAGAGGAAGACAAAGGTAACTGTGCTCAGCTTTTCAATGACTAGCTGTTAGGATTTGCCTTCTGGGGCAAAATCTTCAAGCTGTTTTCGATAGTTCAGGTCGCTCTTCACAGTGCCTGACAGACTAATTTATCTCAAGGAAAGGATTCTCAAGTGCCAAAAATGGAGTGGGAAGACACCAGAAAGTGTCAATAAGCCCTCTCCTGCTCTAGAGCAGATATGGACATTTCTGCTTGGGATTCACAGTCTAGACAGTTTTTCCTGTGCTCAGTGCCTGAACTGTTTGCTTGTAGTTAATGCCTGAATTATTTCCAAGGCTGAAGAGAGATCACTCTTTTCTTTTAGAAAGACTTGGAAATGGAAGAAGCTCTTTTATACAGCAGCTACATTGTAAGAGACCATTCAACCATGAGATGGAAAACCTAAGCTTCTGACCCTTTGTCTGCCTGGGCATACTGCTCTATAGCCCTCTGATTTTCCAGCATAGCAAAAGCAAGGAAACACAGAGAGTCAGGAGGGGCTACGGCTGTAAGATAGGAAAAGCAAAGCCAGAGGTAACTAGAAAGAAGTAGCACTCTTTCTGTTTTGCGTGGATCTCGTCTCATGCTTCGTGACTGGCAGGGAATATGTATTGGGCTGGTGCAAGCCTGCTCTGTGTGCTAAGACTGAAACCTGCTTACACTTTAGGTTCACTTCAAGTAGAAAACCATGGCCACTTGTTTTCCCTCCGTGAACAACTCAATGGCTTTGTGTGGTAAGCTGGACTGGTCTCCAGACTTGGAATGTCAGAAGACATAGCAAAGCAGGGTAAAAGAAGTATCAGTGACTGGGAATCAGAATGACAAATGTTTTTCTTGGCAGGAAACCTGGTTTACATATACATGAAATGTAGCCTGGATTTCTTTGTGGGTCAAACCCAAGATCACACAAAAACCAATCTGCAGCAGAGAACCAAACCCTTAAGCACCAGTACAGTGTCTAAAGGAAGACTCCAGTGGTTTTATGTTTGGTTTAGGCAAATCTCTTGATTCAACACAAAGACATTGAATAATACATAAGAACCAGAAAGTAACACCAACCTGAATGCTCTAAGGAAAGGACCACATAGAGGGGAAAAAGCCCAGAGGACAAATTAAATTCCTTTTGGACTTGCTAGTCTAAAATGTAAACTGGAACCAAATTCGGATATTTAAAATATACATGCTATCTAATATAAAATATAAAGTGCCACATTCTTCCCTTTGAGACGCCAGGGATTTGTACTGTACTGCCAAGGAACTCTGCATTGAGTAATAGTGGAATTACTCAAGAAAGGAATTAGTCTTTTGGAAAGGATTCACCAACTACTGCCATTGTTTAGTATTTTCCTTGTCACAGGATACAAAGTAAGCATCTGTGGAACATAGGAAATATCCTGCAGTATTTCATCATTAAAAATATCAGTATTCTAAAGGCTGTTGGCATTTCTGAGAGGAACTGAATGGAGCATAATTTTATTTCAACTGAAATCTCTACCATTTGTGAAGGATGAGCTGCTAAATAAAGCTAATTTCTTTTTTCAGATTAGCAGCCAAACAAAGCACTTTTTACCCAATGCACTTCTTACCCAATTAGCAATACCATTAAAAAAACCCCTCACCCAACCACTCATATTTCTAATGACACTTGTTTAGGCTTTATTTCTTATTATTTTCTGTTTAATTTTCCTGCCTTTGAGGTATTATTTAATATTTATTCCTTGCAACAAACATATGTTGTAACACTACTGAAAAAAGTATTTGGAATGGTTTTGTTTTTTTGTTTAATACTGATTATTTATTATAGTCTACTTTCAACTTATCCTTGCTTCAGTCAAATTTTATTTATGAGTGATTAAAGTGTATGCTATTGAGCTCTGTCTGGACAGCAAAAGGCTGTTCCAATGGTCTGTATGTTAGTGGGCATTCTCTGTGGATCATAGAATCATGGAATAGATAGGGTTGGAAAGGACCTTAAGTTCATCCAATTCCAACCCGCCTGCCATGGGCAGGGACACCTCACACTAAACCATGTTACCCAAGACTCCATCCACCCTGGGCTTGAACACTACCAGGGATGGAGCATTCACAACTTCCTTGGGCATTCATTTCAGCGCCTCACCACCCTCACTGTAAAGAACTTCTTCCTTATATCCAATCTAATGAGAACGTTTGTTCACCAGACAGCAGAATGGAGGCATAAGTGTGTAAATCATTACAATGGCGTTCAATCTGTTCTGGTTTTTATGCCAAAGACACAGTGAAGAATTTCTTTGGAATTCTCTCAGTGAAATAAGTGTTCCCTCACAAAACGTGAACGAGGGTTAGGCTGCTGGAGGGCTGTGCCTGCTGCTGAAACTTCTGCTAGGGAAGTTTATTCTGTGCAATTGCATTGTGCATCCCCGGCCAGGATTTTCTTATGTACGGCTGTCCAGATGAGAGTAAACTGGATGCTTTTAAAACAGCATATATCTAAATACTGGTGCAGACAGCAGAGCTGAATTTTAGTACATAATAACTAGGTAAGATGAATGGTAATCCACATGGAAGAGTTTTACTAAGTATCCAGCCGTATAAAATTCATCACAATATTGAAACTCCATCCCCTTTGCCTTTTTTCAAGTTCTGCCATAAATCAGCATTCATTCATTAGTGTTTGCTAAACATTGTGCCTTTTGTCATAAACCTTGGCTCAAGTTTATATATATGCCAGTAGATTTATATTTGTATAAATCTAATCTGGCTCAGACTTCTGTTGCTCTTTGTTTGAACACACAGATTCCAGCATTCGTGCAGAGGTTTTACCAGAATTAGTCTGAAGCCAGGCTCCAAGAGGATCTCAGGGCCTGGCAGCCACTTTGAAACAAGGGTTTAAAAAATGGTTTGCACGAAGTCCCAGGAACAGAAAGTGTAATATTTCACCTCTTTTTGTTGCTGGATGGGTCTGAAACCAGGGTCTTGGACCAAATCGTCCCAAACATTGAAGAAGGTCAGATTCATTAAAAATTTGATATATTGCTCCAAACCAAAATCTGACCACTAATAGCTGGTTTTGAAAAAAAACAGTTCTCTCAAAAAATGCTGTTTTGTTGGACTTAGAATGTTCTGCAAGAATGTTTTGATTTCAAGGAAATTTTAAAGAAGAAACAAAGTGAGCATATTATTTCAATACTATAAAAACAACTTGCTTTGATTTTTTCCAAAATACTTACATTTCATTATTTCATGATTCATTCATATCATAATACTTAGTTTAGGTAAAAATTTGACTTCAGCACTGCTCTAATAAAGGGAAAATACATGTACATATCTAAGAAAAACAAAATAAAGATGATTTCAACACAGGCATGCAATTAAATTTACTCACATGGAGCACAATACAGGCAAAGAGGTCCATTGACTTAGATTATTAGGGTTGACGTTGCATGGGATTATGCTGCACATTTGATTTAATAAGCTTACCAATGTTCAAAGGAGGACATAGGCAGGTTCACACCTCATCTGGGAAACTGGTCTCATTTCACAGCTGGTAGTTGTCATCTTCAACCGCTCTCTCAGAGACAACCTAAACCACAGATGATTTAAGCTAACATGTTTGATTATAATTGTAGCACAGAAGTGCTTTACACAGCCAGTGCTGGTCTCTTCCCACACCGAGACAGGCTGGGTCTGTGTTAGCTGCAATCATTTGCTATGTACTTCTGCATCATCATGGCAGCACCAAGGATGTTTGCATTGACACTTCTGGGCCACTAGGTATTTCTCACTTCTCTGCTATAGTCTACTTGAGAAAGGGAAGATACAGAAAAAAGGCCATGAGGGATGTGTCCCTCTTTGATCATATTGGCTTAACCACCACTGAAAGAGCAGAACAAAAGAGAAACTATCAAAGACAGCCACTAGTCTGAGACATAGCAACTAACACCACTGTCTTCCACCACTGTTCAACCAGCTTCAGCTTGACCCAGGACATGGAGTTTCCTCTCTAATTAGGGCTGAGAGAGGACTTCAGTACAGTCAGCAGAGAAGCATGAGACAAAACCAGCACAGACAACAGATAACCCATGAACAAAGGCAGTGTGCAATGTAGTTTCAGATATGTGGATCTGACAATAGAATCGAAGCTTTGGCGTTTTCCATCCTTTTTAAGAATGCTTTCCTGTATGTCGGCTGTCTTTCTGGTCTTTACATATGCTGAGTACTAGAACAACATATTTCATATAAGCTAAATACAGTTCCAAATATCAATACATATCTGTTACTTTATAGTGAAAAAATGTCTGGTTTGATTATATTTGGCAAAAAAAGAGTTAATGCCCATGATGAATCCTTTGTGCTGGGAAGCTCTTGGATTGTGCCATTATCACTGCCAGCCCAGGTGGAAAACTTCAGGTACTGTTCCTGTTTATAAGAATCACTAAAAAGATCATTCTCTTCTTTTGTGACAAATACATTTATATCTCTTTTACTGAAAGGTCTGCAAAGACACCCATGTTCTCACAGAAAACAGGCAACTGCCTTTTTGTTTTCCAGGAAGAAATTTGAGAAGACAGATGAAAATAACTACTAAATAACATGAAGTGCTCATCTGATACTGGCCATAGACTCCTCACTAACAGTAACAGTCGCTTGATCCTTCCTTGCAGAGCACATGGAACAGCTGGTCACTGGTTTGCAGGTAAGACTGAAGTATTTTCTGCTTGCAAGATGACTGTGATTTAGAACTTCAGTATTAAACTATATATATGCATTTTCCATAGGAAAGTCAAAGTGAAATTATGGGGAAGCTGGCAGAAGACTGAAATTTGACAGATCTTTTCAGTTTTAAAAGGAAATTGTTAAATCAGCTATTTATTCAGTTATTTCAATCTATTTCATTATATGAAAATTTTCCCTACAGCTATTTCTGCTCTTATAATTTATTCAGAAACAAAGGGAGAAAGAATGACAAGTAATGAAAAGGAAAACGACTGCTTGGTTGAGGCACACAGCAGAACAGAATAAAAACATGAAGGTACCAAGACTAGCAGCATGTCTGCTGGCAAACAGTGGCAAACAAAGAAAAAGAGATTTTAAATATACATTGAAAACAGATAGATCTGTACAAAACAGGACTGGTTACCCAAGCCTAGTTTTGAAAAGACATAATTAAATATTGTGCAGAGTGAGTATTCTCACTTACTGTGTTTGGTGACTGCCTGAGTGTATGTAACAGGTACTCGAGAATTTGTTACTTTATTCAAAACATGCCAAAGAAAAACTTACTGTATGTTCTGACAGATGCTTAGATGCTCAGGCCTGTTAATATCTAGTCTCACACTTTATCCTAATGTCTGGGCGGAGCCCCACTGAAATCAAAGAAATTGTATGTTATTTCAGGTCTAGGTAACTGAAGTAGGTCACAGGGGCTAGTCCTTTATTATTACTTTTTTTCCTGAAAATTAATAAGTGAAGACGTTTGTCATCTACACACTTTGCAAGGCATTAAATACACAAAAACAGAGGAACTGAAACAGCATAATCTTTATGTAACTACAAATACATATACCATTAAAGCTCATGCACCCAATATAAATACTGTTTTGTATCAGTTTAATCTCCTTGTTAACTGCTTCCTCCAGTTATTCAGAATCTTCTACAGTACTCTTCTGGGAGATACAGGAACAGTAGGAGTGACAAAATCAATCAGGAATCAACATTTTTGCATGCAAGTCTTAAAGAATAAAATAGATCCAAAATTCCTACTAAATGCTGGTGGTAACGCCAAAATAAAGGCCTGTCTTTCAAAATTCTGAGTTGTGTCCCATATCAAGTCAAGCCTCAGAATATTTGAAAAGCTGAAATAAAAGTTTTAGAAAAATACACTGTCAATAGTGCTTGTGGTAATGGTATATAAATGTCTGAAAACATCCCTGTGCGGTCCACTGAATGCAAACTAACAGGTGTATTGGTACATATTTAAAGTTTTCAGTTGTGATTTTCACAGAAATGAAAATAAAAACAGAGCACATCAAACTACCAAAACTAAATAAAACAACACAAGTACCAAGGGCTGGTTTTCAGGACAGAGGCTTACAGAATTGCCCACTTACACTGTTCCTTACAATTTAATTCATGTATTCCCCACAACAGACATGCAGTCTGCATAAAAGCAGTTACTTAGAATCCTCCTAATTATAGCCAGTAATTCCACTGAATAAATTGGTCTTGCTATTGGATCAACAGAAGTTAACCTGCTGTGAGCTTTATTACCTTCTAAGGAGCATTGTAAGGAACAAAAATTGCATACATGTCAGCTCATTTCCAAACTGGGGGCCTTGTTTAGCAAAACAAACACCTGTAATGACTGAAGAATTAAAATGAGTTTGAGGCTCCCCCTCTCCATATAACTGATCTATACTTCATGTAGAACTGAGAAAATTCCTAGATTCTAATCTTGAAGGAAAATAATGCAATCTAAATAATTTTTTCACATATCCAACACAACATTTTTATTTTAGACAACCATATTTCTACCTAATTCTGTCAACCTCACTATATAGCCCATTGAATTTAAGTCAACTCATTCACTGTAATATTTTAAAACCTTTCTGTATGAAAGGTATACAGAAGTGGGAATCAGGGATCAGTCTGGCTCCTTTTAAGAAATAAAACACTGTAGAATTTCAGGTTGTAGACCAGGTCCTTCAAAAATTGCCTCCCTCTATGCCAACTATACTGTCTTTCTTTCACAGGCCTTTTCTAAGCTTAAACACAAGTAGAAGCATCCATACAGACTGCTCAATATTCTTATTTTTCAATATTCAAACTTACTAGTGGCAGGACTTTGATTACACATCTGGTCTAGAGATGAATGTATGTTATAGGCTTCCGCAGTCATACTCATCTATTCACAGATCTTTGTAAATAAAATTGTATTATTCTTGTAACCAAAACAGAATAGGGAAAGGGAACAAATTTCCACCTCTGTCTGCCAGACAGCATTAGTTTACTGGTATAGAAGGAAACTATATTTGCAGCTACCAGGTAATTCAGAAAGTGTTAAGACTCTAAACTGAGCTGTTTCCTTCTGTGTTGAGTGTAATAGTGTACCTGAACAAAGTGGCAGACCTTCCTGCTCTCAAGTGACTGTACTGCATACTTTCAGAGATGAGGTGAAACAATATGCTGAGTGTACCATTATTCACCCCATGGTAAGGCTGTCTGCCTAGTTTGCTCTTAGAAGGATCAGAGGCACAAACTGGAGACCAAAGAATCTCTAAATGACTAAAACCAACCTCTGCCTTTTGACTCTCAGAAATTGTCTCCAAATAATTAAGATAAAGAACAATAAAAGTAACTGGTTTAATTGTGTGTATCTTATGAAATGGCTGCTTCCTTCCAGCAGCTGCCCAAGCAGCATCATGGTAATTGTTTGGAAAACACATTCCCTGGCTCATATCCCTGGCAGAACTTGCAGTATCCTCACCACTCAAGGTCTGAACTTGAGTGCATCCGTGGAGGAGAAAGTGCACTGAGTAAGCCCCGTAACATTGAAGAAATGGTTCTGCTGGTGGCAACAGCAGAAGTGCTGTTGGTTCTGGGTTTGGCTGTGGAATCAGACTCTCTCTGCTCACCCACTACCTTTTACAAGAACTGCTGGATCCGACGCTTCCCAGGTCTTCTGATTGACCTGCAGGAATCACAGAAGAGGGGAGCCCAGGTGCTGAAGATTTACGAAGAAGTCTCACCCCAGCAGTGCAGCAGAACCTGCTGCCTTCTGAGGAATGGTGAGTGTTCGTTATCAGGATCATGGCATACATTAAGATTTACATCACAATATATGAGGAAAAACATTTTTGGTAATTTTTATATAAACATTATTTGAAGAAGAAATAATGGAAAAAAGTATTTTTTTGAGGCAGAAAAGCAGAGGCACATTGTAACTGTTGCCCCATCTTCAGTTCCTTTAGAAAGGAATTTGTAATCTGATTTTTTTTAGAAGACTACTCTAGAAACACATGAAAATCTCAGGATCTGCTTTGAAATTTTAGGTGTCTGTTACAAAGCTTATGTTTTAATGCCAACATTAAAACAATAACTCTTCAGTATCCAACACCACCTGCTTCTTAAAGAAAAATCAATGCCAGTGATTCCAACAGGACTCTTCATAGAGTATGGTACTAGACTAGGACATGGTTGGGGGAAAAGGGAAACACACACATTTGTCCTTCTTTGAAATACAAGAATATTCATTTTCTTGGAGTGAGAAATTTTTTATGCTGTGTTTACAGCCTGTTTCTGGTGCAACCCAAGTATAATGTTAATATGAACAATAAAGTTACAGAAATAAATAACAGTAGTTATTGAGCTGGCAACCCCTTTACCCCAGCTTTGTAAACTCAAGACTCGGAATAATAATAAGAAAAATCATTGCATGTCTTAAGCCCAGAACTTTACTTTGTCTCTATCACACTGCATCGGTACACTATAGGAGTATGTTTTAGGAGTGTCTTCTTTGATAACTTTACTTTTAGAAATGCTCCACTCACTGCATCTGAGATGTGAAGGAAAGCAACTGGTAGGAGGAATACAAGCTAAAGCTTATTTAATCAGAGACACATTTAGAGTTCACATGGCTATTCTGTTCCTCTTCTTCAGATGTAATATAACCATATAATTAGAAATAGTTTTACTTTTTTAACTGGATGCTTAATTACTTTGCATGATAATGAGAGAACCACAGATTGAAAGTACTATGGAGCTGCCCAGTATTAATGATCATCTGATGCTAAACAACATATTAACATGCAAAATGTAATGGTAATTATGCTGATAAACTCAAATTTATTTTTTTGTATTATAGTTTCCTGCAATCTAGCAGTTTTCTACCATGGAGCTCTTCATAAGAATACGAATTGCCTGCACATATCTTGCCCAGCGTTGGAAAGTTGCATGCTAAAGGCTAAAATCAATGTCATTTTGTACAACATCACAACAGGTAGTTAAGCATTTAATTTAAAAAGACTGAAAAAATAGCAACTATAGGAAATCTTAAAATTATACTAGCTCAGTTGCTGTGCTAGAAGATCTTCTGAAGTAACATCCAATGCTAAAAAAGCATAAGACTTTTTTCCTTTTTCATTAATGTTCCTACTGCTGAGAATACTTCCCCCCTTTCTTCCATTCCATATATGAGAAAGGACCTTGAAGATACACCCTGCTCTCAAGATTCATGCTCTGAGCACCTAATCTGTACTATGCTTGGGCCAAATACTGCACCAGATCTGAGAGACTGAGAGGTGAGGCTGCCATGCTCCGTGTCCCCAGATCCAACCAGTAGCAAGGCTGAAAATTTATTCCTATTAGGCCCATACCAAAGGGCACACATACCAAAGTAACACAGACAAACACATAAAGCAGACACATGAACACGGCGAGCACCAAGAGCCTCATCCTGCTTTTTCTGGCTGCACAGTGAAAAAATACATACACACATATACATAAGATGCAATTTCCTCCAGCAGCTTGACTCAGGTGCTCAGTCTGCCCAGTTTAGATCCCAGTCTCCCAAGTATGAGCCCCCAGGGGTGCAGCCACCCTCCAGTTGCTGGTGCAAACTGTCACACGCACATGCACACACCTACACAGCTTGCTGAGACTCCCCTACTTCCTGTTAGCTTAGATCCCTCTCTTTCCTCACTTTTGATTCCTTCCCTAAGCATCCCAAAGCAAGTCCTGTGCAATTCCAAAATGTATTTCCCTTGCATCCCATAAGATGTCCCACAACCTTAGGCTGTGAAAGCCCCAGTTCAGGTGTTGATTGGTATTATGTGCTCCTTTTTTGTGTATACATATGAGCTTTTATCACATAAACTAACATTGTTTATGATTTAATAGGGATTGATCCAGATCTCCTTATTTTTGAGAAACCGACATCCGAACAGCTAAATACTCACTCCTCACCAAGTAAATATGAAAGGCAAAACAGCACAAAGACCACCGAGTGGGAAAGATTCCAGCATCATAATGCCACATCAAGTTCTCTTCTGCTCCAAGCTGCATCTTCTACCACTAGCCATGGATTCATAGCAAACACTTACACCTTCAGCACAAGCCTGACAGTTCAAAACACTGAAGTTACTACTTATTCCAGTGCAGAAACTTTTCCATCAGATGATCATTTTGCTAAAAGTACAAGCACTTCAGTAAGCACTAGGTCAATCACCAGCTCTGACAAGCCTGTGCACTCAACTTTGGTATCCAGATCTGCTGGGGTATTATCCCACATGCCCACTTCTCATCTGAACAGCAGTAAGCAACACTTAAATGAAACCAAAGGCTACAGTGGTAGGAATTATACTTCAGATAATGAGGCACTTGCCTGGGAAGCTGCAGCTTCGGGTATCTGGTCGATTCCCATTATTCTTTGCTCTTCTCTCATCTTCTTTTGCTGTTGCACTGTTGCTTTCACAGCAGGACATTGCAGCAATAGGAGAGGTCAGTATAAGCCCATAAGGAGAAGAAGAACAATGTCAAGACAATTTATAAAATATACTACTGGTAATTTGTAACATATTGTCACTATCCTTATTTTGGAACAAATATGTTTTGAAAAATTAATCGTATATACCAACTTATCTCTTTTAAAGAACCAAAGATAATCTTCACTAGTGGTTTCAGGATCTTTCAGTTGTAATTATTTCTCGACAGATGAAACACAATTCCCCTGTCTTTTTAGGTAAGTACACATTCATAGCTCCCACAGTATGCTCGAGGCATTGGAGCACATTTTGGTTCACGATCTGACCCAGACCAATGCCTAACAAGACAGTATACACTTTCCCTAATTTAAGACAGCAGATTCATTGTAGCTGTACGTGTCCTTTCTCCTGACTTTGAACTAACCTGAGAAAACTGTAACTGTAATCAGTAAAAAAGATCTCATTGTTTCTATAAAAACTGTCAATTTTTATCCAAGTTCTAGACTGACTTTTTTCCCCATTATCCCTTGTATTGAGACAAAATGGTTTACCCATCACTCTTTACTTCTTCAGAGATTAACACCAAAAAGAACGCCAATTCCCGAAACTACTAAATTCCATTCGCTCACACCCAAACATCTGATCATTCAATCTGTGTGCTTTAGTTTTACCCCACTTCTTACTTCACTCTTCTGATAACAATCACTTCAAAAGTTTTTTAAACCCCTCCAGAAAACCCTTCAGACTTCAACTGCTTTTTTAAAGTTACTTGCTCTGCAGTGCATTGACAAATCCATTCCAAGGTTAAGGAAAACATAAATGCAGCTAACATTTCTTCATGCCTTGCAATTAGCATCAGTCTGTCTTGTTCACCTTGACTTGCCTTTTCTTGCCTACTCATAATTTATATCATTAGCTTTTTAAAGTAGGGACAGTAATTTAATGTATGTTGCACAAGAATACAGAGTGTTTTGGAAGCTTTATAAGTTAGCTTTATAATACCTCCACCCCCCTTTGTTTCCTCATCCTGTATACTCTATTCATAAAACTGCTCCTCCTGAATATAAATCAAGTGACTAGATCAACAAGTAGCAAGGTAGTCCCTTGCCTTACCTTACTCAGGAAGTTTGCTTAGCAAAGCAAACATTTCCACCAGTAACCTCTTTTAAACTTGTTGCTCTCAGTTTCTCACTTTCTTCACTTGCTTTTAGAAGTTTCAATTTCCTAGATAAGTGTAAATGTTATGAAAGGGAAACAATAAAAACCAAAACTGATTGTCACATCTATTTGGCAGAAAATGATTTTAAAACTAGTAAGGTTCATGAAGTGTATAAAGACTACAGTGATGTGGTTGTAAGGCCACAGGCATTCCCAATTAGTTGGGGAGGTTGGTTTCAGACAGAAAGACCTCTCTAAAATTACATTTTAGCCCACACTGATAAGCAGTGTAGCTTAGAAAACTGAAGTTTAAAAAAAACCCTTGTTCATAGTATTTGGTTGACCTTGTATGCTAATTTATACGTAACAGAAGAGAGGCTGACACAGAATAAGAACATTTGAAGGGAGAGGGCTTATTTAATCAACTGAAATAACACTAAAGAAATGCCTTCTGTTTTAGCTAGAAAAATTAGTATTAGATATGATTTGTTTTTACGGTCAGTTCTGTGCTTATATGTAGTGATGCAAAATCTAGAGTTGTACCCACTGCATGATGTACATGAAATTTGAACAAGCTTTTATCATCAGATTGTACTTTCCTTATCATGTACTTTCATCATGTGGCTGAATCTAGCACAGTTTAACTATGACTAAAAATTTCAACTAAGAATGATGAGACCCCAAGGGCACTTCTTAGTGAGTTAGTGACAGGCATTTTTTTCCAGGTTTTTAACACCAAAAGGAAAGGAACTAGGAGAAAGGAACCAAGATACTCTATATTGTGTCAAAGGATTAATGTGGTAATATGTAAACAAAGAATGTATGTCTCACGTGATGTGTTCATCATCTTAAGATTAACCTTTATGGATCTGACCTTGAAATGGTTAGCAAAGAAATCCTTTCACTAGATGAAATATACTCCAACATGACAAAACCAATCTCTGCAGGAAGGCCTTAGTTTTAAGAAGTCATAGGCAATATACTATTTGCTTTCAAACAGGTGGGTTTTTTCACCTGCTTTTACTCTCAAAAGTAACTTCTATGATCATTCATCAGCTGTGTGATCTACAGCAACTCAGAGACATCCCTTGTGTCCATAGTTTCATCTCAATTAGTGACTGTATAGTGTACTTAATAGCACCTAGATGTTCTTTGATACTTGCCCTCAGTATTATGTTCTGAATTATATAATGGAACTAGAGCCTCAATACTCACCAGAAAAAGGAAATGAGACTGAAGTGAAAATTTGTATGTGTCCCATGCACAAATGATTCTGAAGCGAGATGGAATGATTAAATCTAAGATCACATTCTGAACAGTTCTTGGTTTGTTTTATAGAGAAAAAAAATAGGAAAAGGGTTATGTAAAGCACAGTAGCAAGACTATTTTATTACAGACCAGGAGAGTAAAAAAAAAATAAATACATGCATTTTAAGTATGAGGGAAACCAAGAAATGGGTAGAAATGGGTCTGTTCAGACAGCACATCCCTTCTTCAGCAACTGTCCTTTATCCCCTGTGTTTGTAGCAATGCTGCAACACCCTGAAAACAGGGCAAAAAGTGACAACTCCAGTTAGGAGGATCATGAGATTATCTGTAGGGGTTTATCAGCTCTTCACAACAAGCCTGTCACATTCAGATCCTAGGGCTTGGTGAAGTTACAAGTAGTTATAACACCTGCTCTCCTTGCCAAAAACTGACTTATGTTGCTGTACTGGTCTTATCTAATCTGAGCAAGAGATTATGCTTAGTGTCCAAAAGCCCTTCTTTAAGGGGCTAAAGTGTGAGAGAACATGGAAGAACAACCTCAAGAAACTATTTAGCGATACTTTTCACATTTCACTTCACAACTCCTATCAGAGTTTACTAAAGACATCCTATGCCAGTGATTACAATAGCTTCTAGATGCAAAAAAATTAGCCAGAATGCTGACAAAACAAGTTCTTTTCCAGTCTGACCAAACAAAAGATCTCAAGCTTTCTTTGGAATGTTTGTAAGAGAAGTAAACTTGCTTATTGATTTGTGAGCTATCTACATTTCCATTTAATAGTAATGTGAGCACTTTCACGTGCCAAAAATGTACATACACACAGGAATGTGTAGAGGGATACACACCTTAGAGTCATGCATTTACATTATAATGTACATGAAACACATCCTTAGCGACCATTACTAAGGATGTACTTCTTCTGTGCTGTACATCTGCTTAACCTGTATTACTCTTTAACTCTTCTCAGTTTTTAGAATTCAGTGCATGTTTCCAGTAAGATGGTCTGCAAGAGTACATAGGAAAACAGATGTGTAGTAGAGTTCATAAAAACACATGCTATATTATGCATCATTAAGCTTGGGAAGACTCCACCTGGAGTTAAGATCCCAGCATTCTAGATATTCTATATAGTTGCAGAGAAATACTGTCACCCTCAAACACAGTTTAAAGGCAGAAACAAAAAACCAGGAACATCCAATGTAAGAGCTCAAAATACATAATACCTTTGATTTAGTCCAGTGCATTACACAAGTTCTGTACTGTAGCACATAAACCATTAGTAAAAATCACAAGTGTAACCGAATTTTATACTGGTTTTGATTTTAGCAGCTTGATTGGGCACTTGTAGAATTATAAAGGTTTATGATTTTGCTCACATATTTCTTAACAAGGAGAAGAAGTGAAGATAACATTGAAAACCAAGGCTGGAGGTCACTCTTGCATATTTCCAAGGCCAGCTGGCCAAGTGTTCTACAGCCAGAGTGTCATGAAGCCAGATACTATGGAAAACTGGTATCTTTGACAATTAATTTTTGATGGTAACTGTTGGATGTGGTTAGAGAACACAGTGACTTAGTCTCAACATTGTTCTTAGCCAGTAAGTGTTATCTGTTGTTGGTAAAGATATTAGAGTGTCCTAGCACTCGGCAGACACCTTTTATCCTATCTGTATTTCCTGAAACATTTATAGCACATCTATGAGCTAGACTTGAAGACTTCAAAGGGAACTCTTGCTTGTGCGTTTTAGGTTTTCCATGAATTAGCTGTGAAGCTAATGAAATGATAATACAATCAAATGAAAAATTATTTTCCCTTTGCTGTGCTATTCATTCTACCAGCCACTATTATTAGTAAAGTCAAATTGTTACTTTAGCTACGACTTTCATATGGAGTTATCCATAGGTCCTCTTAAAATGTATGAAAAGCAAAGGAAAATAGAATTGTGCTCTGTTTCAGAGAGGACTTTATCAGGTGCTTGTATGTGCCAAGTACATTAAGGATAACTCTATGGACAAAAAGCAAGCTTATGGGGGTTTGAGTTACTTAAAACATGACAGTCTGGTACACTGCAAAATAGAAGTTAGTTACATATGTTTGCTAATATGCCAGTCCTTATGCAAGCACTGACAAAACTAAGTAAGGAAACAAATTTCTCATGTGTATAATACTAGAATAAAACCGCCTTTGGAATAAAGCCAGGCACAACTCCACCATCCATACCATTCCCTGAGTCAAACTGCAGTTACTTCCTCAGTAATTTTGGTTTCACGGCTGTTAAAAAAAGATTAAGAATTATACATGTACTATTTCAAACAAGAATTTTATATATTACCCTCATAATCCCTTAAAAAAGGAACAAGCTGATAACAGCTAAAACTCTCCCCATATTAAGCTTCTGCTTAAACTTCACATTAATACAGCTCTAGAAGGAAGCACCACTAAGTAACCCAGTTCGTAAGTGTGAAATTGGGGTTATATGACAATCATTTTCAGTCTTAGCTACAGTTCATGCAAATTCTCATAAGAGTAAAAAGTTGCATTAACTCAGTCTCCTGCCATATGAAGACAATCTCTACCTAAGAATACTTCCCAAGAGAGAATGTTTTGGAAATGGGAATAAATACACTCTGGCTGCATGTAAACACAAACAATGAGAAACCCTAGCAGTGAGTTGAGCAACACAGAACACTGCAGAAATCAATTCCCTTCGTTTTCAGTATTCTTAAAACTTTTTCCTCTCAGTGAGTTTGCTGGCAAGGCCACACACACTTTCTTTTATACGTATGCAGAATCTTCAAGTCTGAGAATAAAACCTCCCTCTGCCCCTTCCAGAAAATGAGTATTTTCTCTCTTAAACTGAAATCCTAGTAAGACAGGAAGGTACAGTAAAAGCAAGAGCAGAGTTACTTATGTCTGCTTCACAGCAGTAAGCTAGGTGCTACAAATATGTTTTCCCTTGAAGAGCCTGGCTACATTCAAAAGACAACTCATAAGGCCTCAGGGTACCAAAATTCAGTCCATTCCATACTTAAGATATATATACTTGCCTCACCAGCTCTCAGTTTCAGCAACACTCATCAGTCTTCCTTTCCTATGTACTGGCATCCTGACAGTAACTGCTAGTTCACCTTCCCACTACCATCCCATTTACTACCTTATTTTTTTCCATCATTTTAGAAATAGGTATTTTTACTTAGGGTATTTCTTGGCCTTTGACAACTGAGAGAACCTCACACTGTTCAGCGTGCTTCAACACCTCTCCAAGAGTTAAGCTACTTAGGCAGTATTATCTTCATTTTACAGGTAGGGAGTACAGACAGAGAAAAATGACCGACATTTGAAAAGCATTTAGAAAATTTAGAGTTCTTAACTTTCAGACTCTTAATTATTAACTAGAAGCCTAAGTAACTTCATTGTTTTTGACATGTTGCTCTAAGTTATACGCCCAAAGTAGTTGTGTGAGAAGTCAGAATGTGATTAAGCTGAGGTCTGAACCAGGATCTCCAAAACTAAGAAAGCACAAAATAGAATGTTCAAGTCACCAATATGACTCAAAACATACTTTATTCAAAGAACAAAATTCATGGACAAGAAAATTATGTTTACAAGAAAGTCCAGTGGTAAAGAAAAATCTGGTTACTACTGAAATTAACTTTTCATAAAGTTTCATATTTTTGGTTAAGGTTCTGGATAAATATATAACCATATCATACTGAAACATTAACCTAGTAGTTTAATATTTCTGTAACAATCAGGTGTACACGCAGAGTCTACTCTCATGGTAATGCTTGTATATTCAATAGTTTCTTCACAGATTCCTTATACTGAGACATGTTATTTTCTGTTTCACCTTCATTTTTAAGTGCAATTACGGAGCTTCTGTAATTTTTAACCACATCAGATGCAAGAAGCTCTTCCTTAGTTACATTGCTGACATTCTCTGAGGCTTTTATTCGAAGTAGGGTATCCAAGGCATTTTTCTCAGAGCGGCTATTTTCCCAAATATACTCTTCCATGTCTTCCTCAGCCTTCTCACTCTCCCATGTCTCAGTTTTCTGAAAGAAAATATACACTGTCTTAAAAACTACTCAAGACTGAAACAAAACTACAATAATTGGAGAAAACTTATCTCTATACCAATTCACTTTAAAAATTACGTTCGTCATGGAAGATATTTCCCCTCCTCTGAAGTATAAGGCTTGTAACTCAAGCCTCAAAGTTCAAAAGGTGCCTGTATGCCATACATTTTCTGTGCAGAATGTTTCTTTCTTCCCACTTAGCAAATTCTTTATGTATCTGGCAAACATAACTAGATGAGTCAAAATAAGAAAAAAAGCTTATAGACTAGATATAACGAATAACAACAAATCATCTAAAAGTAATAATTTTAAATGACCCTAAATGCTCAAGCTTTGGAAGTAGCCACCTAGCTATTATGTTCCCAGCATATTATTTTGGTACATTTACATTGGCTATAAGATGTGACTCAAGACAGCTCATATTGAGTAACTGATGATGAGGGACAGCAATCCTTCATCGTTTGGGAAATGTTTTAATTGTGACTCATGAGGAAAAGCACCACCAATCAATTTCCTCTTCCTGCAAAACAAGCTGGTCCTCAAAAGACTCTCTATCTGCAAGGTGCTAATTTTTACCTTGTTAGTAATAGCAGACAGGATACTGGGGTTATTCAGTCTGGATGAGAGAAGACTCAAGTGGGGACCTTATCGCTCTTTACAGGTACTTGAAAGGAGGATGGAACTAGTTGGGGGTTGGTCTCTTCTTCCAAGTAAGGAGTGATAGTACAAGAGATAACAGCCTCAAGCTGCACCAGGGGAGGTTTAGACTGGATATTAGGAGACATTTTCTCACAGAAAGGGCACTCAGGCATTGGAACAGGCTGTCCAGGGAAGTGTGGAATCACCATTCCTGAAAGTGTTCAAAAACTGTGTACATGCTTTAGTGGTGGACTTGGAAGAGCTGGAGGAATGGTAGGACTTGATGATATTAAAACTCTTTTCCAACTGAACTGATTCTATGATTCTTTGAGAAGTTGAACACAGAAGACATCAACCCAGTGCCTGTAGATACTTGGCTTCTGCAGCTGCTCTTCATAAATTTTGTATATTTAATTTTTATTGTACTTTAGTACATAGATATGCTTTGTAGCTATATCTGTATTTTTATATAATGTAGATTGTATAATTATTTGCATATTTATAACTATTTAGTACTTTACTGGTGTAAACAGAGTATCCTTATTTCAACCTTATAAGAATCACAATCTGAAATATTTTTGGTGCTCATTATTTTTCTTACAGTTATAGAAATCATATATAAATAAAAAATATATTTCTCCTGGAGTAAGTTCAAAGAAATATTATAGTAAATCATTTACATCATATGGATAGATGGATTTTATTTTTTCAAATCTCCTGCCAGAAAGGGCTCTGAAGTAATTTTTTTGCTAGACTATGCAGAGTCCAAATAGACCTGGCAATCATGAGAGGGTTGGGTTTCTTTTTGCTTTGTTTTTATGGGAGTGGGTCTGGGGGATGTTCCTCATTTAAAATACTCTGTCCACTAGTAACAAGGATGCTGCAGTCAAACCATAATATTTAATAACCTTTAATTAAGACCCAAGGTTATTTTTTTTTTCCTACATGCCTGTGTGCTTGGGTGTCTCTATCTGAATTTAAAAATACTTTAACAAATGCTGCATTCTGCACTTGGTAAACGGAATCGCTTGTCTTTTAAATCTCCGAGCCCAAATGTTTAGTCAGAAACAGTGATTAACACTGCTAAAAGGCTCATATGACTGACATTAAAGCCTGGACACAATGCAACACAGAAGTGAAAGAACCTCATTCAATTTTTATAGGGGAAACCAAATAAAGGACAGCCTGTATTGCTGAAACAGTAGTGGAACAAGTGGGTATAGCAAAGTATTCCTTGTACGTTTGAAAAATACTGCAACTCAATATGGAGATTTAGATAGTTTTAAATTAACTACATCATCCTGGTCTACTACATATCCCTTGTTTATCTACATAATGGCTATCCATGACATTTTTTTCCTGAACTCCAAAAGGATTTTAAAGCAAAAGCTGCTCTCACAGGGATAGGGTTTCCTCAAAAGTAAGGGAATATGGATAGCCCCCCTGGTCACTCCCTGGACCAAACTCATGTTTGAAGTTCAAACAAAAGATCCCTGTGAGGCTTTTAAACACCTTTAAATTATAGTAGAGAGAAAAACTAATTACAGGTATGACACTACATTTATCTCTTCAGGAAAATCCTTCTCTGCACACATTAACTTACAGGATTTTGGAGATGCATGCTGATAAACAGATTAAGATTTCCCTCTCTCTTCTGAGTGATACTGAGTAAGGTTTTGAAGGAGATCAAAGAAACTCTTCAGTATTTCTTTCTTGGAATCCTTCCCAGTAGAATGGTGTGTCAAAATTGATCTTAAAATAAAAACTGACTTCTGGGGAAAAGGGAGGCAGGAAGGGATTTGACAGTAGGGGGAGATTTCAAAATCCATTCCTCAGCCCTGCTACAAAAAGCTAGTATCCATTGCTGCAATGTTGGTGGCCATGCCTCAAAATGAAAAGTTATCCTACGGTACACAAGTCCAGACATACATCACAAACAGGAAACTGAACAGAAACCAGATATTTGCGAACTGACTGTATTGAGCAAAACTTAAATACCTTTCCAAACAAATTTAATGCAAGAGAAAAAGTGAATCTGGAATTATATATTCATTTGAAAAAGTACTGTATGTAGACAAGTACCTATGAACTGAATAGAGGAAATGTTACAAGTGTTGTAGACTTTATTTAAAGTGTTATGAAGAAAACTAATGAGACAATGTAAGAAACTTCAAAAAATGAAGTCTTCATCACTCAAAGTTTTGTTACTTGATTTTGTCCCCTTACTTGATTTTGTCTGTGAAAAAGGGAATACAAGTGTGCCATTGTATGACATTTTTCTAGAAACCCCACACAGTGAACAAGGTTAGAAATCAAGAATGTATTTTTCTTCCATGAATTCACTAAAAACGATTGTTTCATTCTATCACATGTAAGACACAATCTCAGAAAGCATTAACCAACCTGGCTGAAGATACACTAAAGCTGATAATTTCAACTGTTTCTATTACCAAAACTTTCAGTAAGAACTGAGGAAGGGGAAAAAGAAGCCCCCAAAAAAATCACCAGAAAACTTTTCATATATAGTCCAAGGAACTAAACTCATTATTAAAGAGGCACAGAAGAATTTTATTTTTTTTTTACACTTCCTAATGCAAATATAGTATTTTTTTAATGTCACACAGGATTTGTTTCAAATAAAACCTTTTATGCTACAGTTTCAGCCAGTTATTTTTTAGTTTACAAGCCTTTATAGTGCTTAATCTGAAGTGCTGGCACAGTGTAAATCAGTTCTCTGCTGTTTCTTTGGGGGAAAAAAGCATTTTAACTAGAATTTGTAGAACGGCACACAAAAATCTTCAAGGCAATTAAAAACATGACTCGTGAGTCAATTTTTTTGTCAATGGTTTGAACACTTAAAACTTTAATGCTGTTTATGTTTAGCGAGACCAAGTATTTCAGTGTTTGTTTTTTGGGTTTGTTTGTTTGTTTGTTTGTTTTTTTCCAGGAGAAGGAAAGTTCTTGAAGTTGCAAGTCAGATTTCAAACTCTATAGAGCCTGGAATAAATGCAATAGCACAGGGTAGATAAATCTTCTAGAACATCAGGGTGTCACAAGAAATACTGTGAGGACTAAACATTCCAGTAAGGTACAAATGCAAAACAGGAAGGAGAACACACAGATAAGAAAGAGCTTTGCCTCAAAAAATACTATTGAAGTGAGAGATGCTATCATACTTAATGATACTCACAGGCTTAATCTCTGGTTCTGTCACTAACTTAAGTGTCCTCAGAGGTGAACAACATCTAGATTGCCTTTTTATAAATTAAGGACAACACCCCACTTCTCTGGCTGAAGTGGCTACATGTATTTTCTAGAAAATCCAGGCTTCCGAGTCATTTGTAAGGTATTTATCTAACTTAGTTTGTAAGATTCTGATCTTATGGAGCATTTTGTTATGCCTGATAAGACTTCATTTCACTCTGACATTTAGACTGAAAATTAAACACCTGTAAAAATTGTATTTATGCTTCAAAAAGGAGTCGTTTCTCAAGCAGCTAGAAATATGAGCTTAAATACAAGGTTCTACACAAAGCCTACCATAGTCTGCAATGCTACAAAGACAATTTTGAAATCAACCTTTTGCTTCATTGTTTTATCCTTTGTGGTTCTAGGCAACAGTATATATAAAAAAAAAAGTTTAACTTTTTTTCACTACAATGCAGATTCCCTGTCAGCAAAACTTTTTCTTTTTATTTTATATGTTTGAATTCAGATCACCAGAGAATATTTATTAAATTTAACACCTACTATGCCACTTAGCTTTATCTTTTCTGACTCGCATTAATAATGAAGCCTTGGGTTGTTAGTTTTTGAGCACTGGTTAGTGCAAAATGAAATTTAATACATACTTCAAAACTAAATATATATTACAGAATTTCCAGACCACCCTTACTTCAGCCTCAGTTTGTGTTATTTAAACCATATATAATGACATGCTGAGAAAGAACACTATTGTAGGAAGGACATAATTATATCACACACTTCATTATTCTAAGATCTCAAAGTCAGGAGATTTACACTAAGCAGTCTTCAGTTATACTGAAAGGTGCCTAGAGCTCTACATCTGTCTCTCCCAGGTACATGCTCTAATCACTTGGCTACAGCCCTCCTTTTCATTCAATGAACCTTGAATTTTCTGCTGCCCAGGGAGAATTGTTTCAGCAAGACTTCATATTGTCTCCTTCCACCCCCTATCTTAACCCATGTGTCATAACATCATGAGTGTTCAGAAAATTAAAGTATACTTCTGAAACCTAAGTAGCCAGAGACCTGCTTAGGTTTCAGAAGTGGACTTGTACCCTTTCACATATTTTAGGCTGAATTACAAGGTAAACTGCTGCAGTGAAAACTGCAAAATTCTACTGTTACAAAGTTCTATTGGCACAACCTGAAGTGAAAAAAAGAAATATGCTTACTTGTAATGGTTTTAAATGACTGAAGATGAAATTTCAATGCTAACTGATCTAGAGAAAAGCTACATAATGTATTTCAGGATTATCACCAATGGATATGCAAAAATATTCATTGAGCTGCATGCACACACAGACTCCCCACCCCAGCAGTGCCTTGCAGTTGAATGCTCTACTTAAAAAGGAATGCAAAAGAAATGTGGGACAGTTCCCTCAAATTCATTCTAACTACACAGCTTTAGGGTTCACAGATAAATTTTACTCAAGCCTCTAGTGCCACTCTGTCCGTTCTTCAAGATTTTTCCTCCCATCTCCTTTCTACTTCAACTTCCCTGTCATTTCGAGTACTATTCATGTCTACAATGCAAAACCAATGCAAAGAGATGCACCCAGAACACCCTTTGAATATTACTGTTCACATGCAGCAGCCACTTTCCACATATCCCTACTTCAATATTCCTTATTTTACTGTTTTTTAAGTCTTGATTCTTTTTTACCAGACTCCCATAACCATACTACTATAAAAAGCAAGAGTTCAGAAGTGTGTATAGCATTACTCCAGGTTATTCTTGGTATGTTAGATTAGACCTTTTACTTTAAGAAACAGGCTGGAGAGCAGCTTGCAAATTTTGTTGCTTTTATAAGCGGTATAAACGATTTTCCTTACTGGGAAATTAACTTCCTGCTCTACTTGTTTCTCTTTTCTGCTTTCAACTTGTAACAGAACTTTTACTTTTTAGTGACAAACTATTAATCTGAGGAGTGCGAAGAAATCAGTTCATGATCTTTTTAACCACTTGAGGGCAGCAAACTCTTAATTTTTAAACACCACTTAATACAAAAATACGTTCAGGTTTAGAAGATGTTACAGCATTCAAGAAGCACCATGGTTTAAAGACTGCAGAAATACAAGCAACTGAGCTGCTGTTTAACAATCTACTCAGCATATCTCACCCTTTCATTGACTGAAAAAATCCAGGCATGATCCTAAAGGATAATTCGAAAAGAATCACCGAAAAAGTCCAGAGAAGGTAAATTCAATCCTTACCATATTAGAATCATAGAATCTTAGAATAGTTAGGGTTGGAAAGGAACTTAAGATCACCTAGTTCCAACTCCCTTGCCATAAGCAGGGACACTTCCCACTAAACCATGTTACCCAAGGCTCTGTCAAACCAGGCCTTGACCTCCGCCAGGGATGGAGCATTCACAACTTCACTGGGCAACCCATCCCAGTGCCTCACCACCCTTACAGTGAAGAACTCCTTATATCTAACCTGAACTTCCCCTGTTGAAGTTTGAACCCATCACCCCTTGTCCTGTCACTACAGTCCCTAAGGAAGAGTCTCTCCTTAGCATCCTTATAAGCCCCCTTCAGATACTGGAAGGCTGCTATGAGATCACCACACAGCCTTCTCTTCTCCAGCCTGAACAGCCCCAACTTGTTCAGCCTGTCTTCATAAGGGAGGTGCTCCAGCCCCCTGATCATCCTTGTAGCCCTCCTCTGGACTTGTTCCAACAATCCCATGTCCTTTTGATGCTGAGGACACCAGAACTGTACACAATACTTCAAGTGAGGTCTCACAAGAGCAGA
>WYDI02033384.1:42792-53188 GCA_009867235.2 Psittacus erithacus | reverse complement strand
TTTTATTTCCCTTGTCATTTTTATTATTGGTGGTAGCAGTAGTGGTTTGTGTTATACCTTAGTTACTGGACTGTTCTGATCTCAACCTGTGGGAGTTGTATTATTTCAATTCTCCTCTCCATACCTCCAGGAGCTGAGGGACGAAGGGGGGGAGTGAGTGAGAGACTGTGCAGCTGGGCTTAAACCACAACACCTGGCTATTGCAGGAGGGTTGGAAATACAGCATCGTAAAGGTCGCTTCCAACCCGAACCATTCTATGATTCTATGAATATTAAACCAGAGTCTTGGCCAGCAGTTGTTACAATGCTGAAAGTAGGCTGAATTACTTTTACTTCCACTGGAGCAAGAAATAAAAGCTGAGATCATGTTTTGCTACCAAATAGAAGTTTTAGAAGAGAAATGAAAGGGCCAATTCAGCCCTTTTGAAAATCTACACAACCGCAAGATAAGTCAGGTCTGTGATGTAATTGAGGCAACTAGTATCATAATTTGGGGGCAAACTTATTTGGTATTATTTTAGAATTACAAGATCACAACCATCCAGCTAAAGGAACAGCAGTAATAGTTCTCATTTCCAAAAGATCAGCATTTAATTGTTAAAAAAAAATACATTTTTTTAATTAAGTAGAATTATTTCTGAAATCATATCCCCTTTGGTTTCTTCCTTGGCCCAGCTTTCAGTACTGGGAACTGTTGAAGTCCATCTGTCTCTGTCAAACAGACTCATTAGCTGGGAAGACAAACTACTTAAAGCTGGAACAAGACGCTTCTGCCTGAACAGTTTCCCTCTGCACTGAAGAACTGTTGCATTTTCCCTCCTTTCAGGCCAAAGGAGACCCTCAATCAATGTGTAAAACTCTGTTTTAGAAGAACAACAGAAAACCTGCAAACTTCAACAGCACAAACTGGGCAAGTACAGTCCAGCTCCTGCTGCCTGAATCGCAACAGCTGTCCCAGCCTTGGTTCAGCTTTCCTCTCATCGGCCAGAAGGAACATGTGTTTTTCTCTGCTGGGAAGTCATTTGATGGTTATTAGCATTTAATACAGCTAGTTTATGCTAACAACTAATACCTTTTGAAAAATTCATTGCATATGGTATTTGCCATCCAGACTCCCAATTCTTTCTTCAATAATATATAAAAACAGCATGAAGAAACATTACAAAAGAGAAAGGTATCATCACTGAAGAGACACAGAGGGGCATGTAATGCAGTCATGAAACATAAGCTGAATCAGGCTCAATAGCACTCATTTTCTAGTATAATTAATACATAATTTATGATGGTTTGCTGTCAGCTGTGAGTACTTACCTGAACACGTTTTGTTTCAAAGGAAAAGCATGAACTCAGCTGTTGCTAGATGTTTCTTACCTTTGCCTTCATGCTAGGTGCAAATACACCTCTGAAATTCGCCTCTTTTTTTGCAGAACAGAATGCAAATAATTTCTTCTCTGTAATGACTTGACAAGATTGCAATTCCCTCTATGGACAGTCTCAAAGCTCTGGAAGAGGAGTATTTTCTGTTGATTTTCATTTTGAGGGATGTGGTGGGTTTTGTTTGGAGTTCTTTTTGTTTGGATTATTTTATTTATTATTATTATTATTATTACTTGCCTTTTTCCCCCCTTCAGGCTCTTTGTACATGCTTGGATATCTAATAGCAAGAAAACATAGAATCTTAAATATTATGAAAAACAGTAAACTCTTTCAGGCACAAAAAGAACAACCAAAAGGAAAAGAGCAGACCTCTGCTATATAATTTAAGGAAAAGCTACAAGTCCAAATAAATTCATGCTTTAACTTACAATGCTTAATGTGCAAAGATATCCAGGTTTTCAGTGCTGCCAGGATCCCAGTCCAGCAAAGTACTTATGGATGTTCATAGGAACCAAAATGAAAAAGCTCACATGTTTAAAACCTGACACCTGCTTAAGTGCTTTACTACATTAGGGCCAGCAACCTCAGCATTTCACAGCTAAGCTGCTTTTGAATCTTCACTGAAATTAGTTACACTGTCCTTTGGTGTTTGCCTTTAACTTCTCCAAACACCCCATGGTCTGGAGCATGGGCCACCTGAGGCTTGCCTCAGCAGAGCTGCTGTTTCTTCATTAAAATGCATAGAATAAAAGTGGTTTCTAAGCCTTCGACATGGCTCTTCAAGAAATTAAAAGAGAAACCTGGTACAGAAAATTTCAAAGACCGGTACTGAAAAGAACATGCTCCCCAGGCAATTACTTAGACTTAAACATTGTTTTTAATGCATCACAGGGAATGTTAAGGGCTATTTAGAAGCAGCTGCCCCAATAGTTCATTTGGAAGCAACACATTCTTCTGGACTGACATTGGTTTCTGGTTAGAACACCAGTCTGATTCTGTCCCTGGGTCCCACGCAGCCCAGTGACTCACACCCTGATTCAGCAAAGCTCATGTCTAGCCAGGAAGATATAGAGCATATGCTTAAGGCAAATTTATTTCGTTAAGATTTGAGCATGTTCTTTGTTAAATAAAGCAAGATTCTGTTTTGTTGTACTACAGACTTAAATTATGTTTTACAAAAAGAAAAATTTAAAAAGCAGAGAGCTATTCTCCTCTTTTACTTGGCTTTCTGTCCTGCCTATTTCATCAGTAAGCTTTACCAAAATGAAACTTCCTTGGGTTTTTCCTTCATATTTAGCACAGTCAAATGGTTTTCAGTACAGGTTTCTCAGTGCTGTTACATGGTCCGCCTTCACACTGAGTGTATACGTTAGGCTCCTTACTGATGTTCAGTTTTGAAATATGTTCTTAAAGACATTAATGCTTGGTCTTGGGGGTTTGTTTGTCATACAGCATCTGAAAGTTTTGGTTTTCCCTTCAAGCTTCAAGAAAGCAATTACTGCAGTGTATTATCTAGCAAGGTGCTCTTGCTGAGCTGATACAGAAATGTGCCTCCCCTGAGTTGCCTCAGCACAGTTATGCTTTTGACATGATGGCACTTGGACAGCAGCTGTGTTCTCCAATCACTCTAGATTGGAAAAAATCACATTTGTCTCATCATTTCTTGCTTTATACTATCCTTTCATCTTCCAGTAGCCTCAACAAATCTAGTGCCTAGTTGCCAGATTTGACAGGTATGCAGGACACTCAGAAACCTGTATTTTCTGGACTGGATGGTAACTCATCAAGTTCAAAAATTTAATAGGTCTGAAAAAAAATTTCAGTCTATTTTATCCTCCATTGTGTGAACATAACTCTCAGTTAAAGACCATTAGGGTAAATTGAATGACTCTAAAATGGAAAAATTTGGCCAATACTTTTTTTTAGACAAATTAAGTATACACATATTATAGTTGGCAACCTATTTAAAGTGATAAAATATGAGACACATCAATATGCTGAACAGACTTCCACAGACTTTCATGCTAGAAACAAAATGTGTAGCAAGCAAGTCTTTAGATGTGCATTGAAATGAAGAAACAGTGTCAGAAATACATAGTTGTAGGCAAATGATGGTCTTGCAAAGGATAATATAGATTCATGCAGGAAAAAATAGCCCAAGAGTGAATATGATATTGTGAATAAGTTGAACACAGGACAATGATATCACAACTCAAACTCAGATAAAAATTAGTTGTTTAGAAAAAGGAAAAAACAAGGGATGGCAAATTGAGGCTGCTTTTGGTTATATGCAAGTTTTGCCTCATTCTTTACCAGTACCCCAGTAAGTCTCTGCATATACTCTCTTTTTTGGTAACAAGGGATGATGCAAGGGCTACATGACTGTGAGAAGGACAATGTTTTAACACATGAAGCCTCAGCACAATGGGGATGCCACAGCATGGTGGCTGACAAGCATCTGCCTTCTCATCATTCAGCCTCTGATCCCCTGAAATACTGTCCAATACATGAAGTGTTTCCACAAACAGGTATTTTGAACATCAAAAACCAAAACTTGCTCTATCAGTAGAAAGCCAGCTTACTAGGAAAAAAAAAAACAGGGAAATATATAAAATTGTCTCCCTCCCTTTAAACAAAACAAAAAAAAAAAAAAAAAAAGCTAAATGGGTTAGTAATTAGCATAAGTCTTCCTGAATACACAAGTATGTCTCTGACATCAGCTCACTGAGAGACACTACCAGAAATTCCCAGGTTCTAGTGCCAAACACATGTATTAATCTTTACCTTGTAAAAAAATCCCAAACCCACACAGAACAGATTTCCAAGTATAAAGTAGAAATTCACTGTGCACAGAACTTCTGATGAACTTTCACCAATTTAGGACCCCCAACACTCAGTAAGACCAATAATATATGAAATACCCCAATATTGTTGGTCGTGTGCCATGTTGTCAGTAAGGCTGGAAATACAAGTGTAGCTTTACCATACATACAGCAGCTCCAGCACTTTGGAAGTGATATCACTGCATCAAATACAGTCACAGTGCTTAAAATGCAGTAGTCCAAAACTTTCTGGGAGCTTCAGACTTAGTGCAAGGGCACAGAACAGCACAAGTACATGCATGTGGCTATGAAATCTCAGACTGACATATATTATTTCCATTTAACTACCCAACAAGAAATGTCATCTTTCGTATATTACTAGAAAGTACAGATCTTCAAATGAGGGACAGCATTTCCACTGTAGCAACCAGCCCTGCAATGCTCAAAGAGAACTTCAATCCACGCTCACATCCCAAAGAAGAGATAAGGGCTTTCCAGAATAAATACAATGGTCTACTATTGTGAACCTTATTTATCGAGTGAACCTACTGAGTTCGGCACTTCTTTTCGTCACCAAAGGTTTGTCAGACCAGAGAACATTATTTTGACGCTGCAACATAAAAGAAAAAAAAAAAAAAAAGAAAGAAACCAAAACCAAACAAACCATACCTTGCATTTTATCTATTTATACTACTGCCTATAATTTCTAGTGGCATGTTAAAGTCTGTTTTACTCTTCTGCAACAGCACTGTAATAGGCTATATCTGCGTACAGTGAGGCCTAACAGTTTTTATAGCAGTACCTTAGGCTTTCTTTTAGCAATACCTTTTTTTTTAATACCATAAACAAGGACTGCAATATACCTATACTGATCAATGCTGTATTATGACACATTTCTGACAATACTGATTTGCCTTGAAGTTCAGCCAACTGCACAGCATTCAAACAATTGAACTGAATTCCTTTTCTAAGATGCATCACTTTTGTTTTTTCAGAAGACTATTTTATTGTGGACCATGAACATATCAAAAGTTCTCTCACTGATTGCTTATATTTTAATGTATTTTGTGTAAAGGTTTTGATCCATTTGAACAGTATTTGAGGTTTATATTGCAAAATAGTACTCATATTCTGAGGAGGGACTGCACACAACTACTGCTGAATCAGAGCCACATCTAGCTTCCCTTTGTTCTCCTTGGTAGGAGAATGGGCAAAGCTGCTTTTTTGGCTAGATAAAGGTAATTCCCCCTCCCGCTTAGCAGACTTCATAAACAGAGAACGGGAGGCAGAGAGGGTCTTTTTTCATTCCATGCACACTCTGTGCTTGTACAGAAAGGCAGTAACTGATTTTATTAGTAACTGCCTTGGAAGCTGCCGATCTTCCTGTTACCACGCTCCCCTTCTCAAAGGAGATTACTGTAGAATTGATACACCAGACATTTCTGTGCTGTGCATCAAGCATAAAACCTTTCAGATGGCACTATAAGAGCTTTTAATTACCCAAGAGATTAAAGAGATTAGACATATCTACAGAACTTGTTTCACAGTTCAATTTCTACTACACACCCTTTTCATCATTTTATCAACAAATTTAGCTATTAACTTGCCATCCACAAAGTTATTAAGAAACCACTTCAAATTTAACTAAATTCACATGAACATATTTATCATTAACTGCATAAATGAATTTTTAGAGCAATTAATTTTAATCTCTCCCACCATTCAAGGCAATACTAAAGTCTTTTTAAAATGTAAGTTTGAGATTGTGTCCTGGTCTTTTCTCATTAGTACTGCAGGCATGCAGAGCACTAACACACTATTTAAACCACCACTCAGGCAAAACAAGTCAGCCTGTACAAGCTCTACATGGATGGCTGCCTCACTTGATTTATTACAGCAGAAGCCATGTAAAGCACTGTGTGTGGTCTTTGGGAGAGGTGGTTTTTGATAGCTGTGGTACTGCTGTGGGAAGGGGTTGTAGCTCCTCCCCCCCACACCAGGTGAGACACAAACATGAGCAAAGCCATAGAATATTCTAGGACAAACATAAATAGATCACAAACACATTAAACATGGAAAGCAGATTGAACCCAAGACAGGCATGTCCCGAACTTCAAAGGATTTTGAGGAGGAGACAAGACTTTCTATATTAGATGGGCTGCCAAACAATGGGCACAGCCAGGCTTCAGGATTTTATTTTCCTGATGATTTTAGTCAGTTCTTCCCCAAATCAACTCTATTGTTCAACAATAAACACAGCCAATTCCACCCTTTATGAGGAGTAAAGCGTTTACCAACTGTCCTGAAGCCATGAAAGGCTCAGTCACAAAAGTCCTTGACCATCCCAGTACATCGTGCTATCAAAGTGTTTGAACATGGTCATTATTACCTCTCTGCTAACATTAAAAGAAAAGATCAGAACAAAAACCAATAGTTATCTTGTACTACAACTGTATAACAACCTATTAATTAATATCTCTGTGCAAAGGTCATCTCTTATTAAAAACAATTATCTCAACAAATTAGCCATGCAAGAGTAGAAAGCTGTGAGACACAAAAGGCTGCACCATAGTTGTCCCACACAGCATTTGGAAAAAAAAGAGACTCGTATAAATTTTCAACTTCCCTAGTTAATTCAACAGCAAAAGGCAGAAGAATTTATGCACTTGTTACATAAGGTTGTTAAAATTGCATCTATTTTTTCAGCAGACCTTACACATCCAAATCCATCTGTAAATATCCCTCAGTCTCCACAACACTGAAGCCATCAGGAACCCAGAGTATCAGAGATCAGACAATGACAAAACCTCCATCTTCCCACTTGCAGCGTGTCATATACAGATTGTGTATTTCCTGAAAAAATAAATAGCAAACCCCCAAAAAAAAGCTAAGATAGGGATTTATTCTTGCTTTGCTTTTAGGTACCACATATTTCAGTTTGAACTCTACAAATTCCAGGAAGCCAAAGAGCAAATCAGAACAAAAATACCAACACAGCACAATTTTCCCAGGTTTGGCACTGCCAATCTGCTGATTTAGCAGTTCCTGTAGGAAGTGGTCTCCTCGCACAATATTTTTAATTTCAGTGTTTGAGTTTATTACCTACTTAGAAAAATATATTGGTCCTTCTTAACTACTGGACCCAATTCTCTTGCATAGCTATGACTAAATAAGACTTGGGTATTCACTAACTTTTATTTGCTACAATTTACCTCATAATTATTTTCCTACACATATGTAGGAAACACTTATAAATGAATAGCTGATCTGAAGTCTTCCTAAGAAAGGTACTGCAGTATGTCCAATGAACAAAATTGTGTCTTCAGACACTTATGAAAATTTGGTTTCATAAGAGCAGCTATCACGGAAACCCCAAATATATGTTTCCCTACACTCTCCACACCACTGTCTGATGTGCCACAGCCATTTCCTCTTTCTGAAGATGCACATAATTGTGGTATCTTAGATAATGCAGTAGGCATGGAGAAATGGTAAATTTTGAAATGGAAAAATGATAGTTTGCGCAGTAATTGCAAGATATCAGAAATGCCAGAGTTACTTAAGCACAAGACAGAACAAAGGCTGGCCCCAGTTTGAGGCCATTTAAGCTCCACCGCAATCAAAATAAAAATAAAAAGCCTTTGTCACAAATGTACTTTTTCATTTTTACTGGAAATCATAAAGCAGCTCAGCCTCAGTGAATCAGAGATTGAGCCAGCCAAACTACAGCTCTTCCCTCTGTGAAGACTCTGGTCTGTGCCTTTGTGCTCTCTCTGGACAACCAGCACTTTGAGGAGGTAAAAGGAAAAAATATAAAGGAAAAAAAAAAAAAGGGAACCAGCACCAACTCAAAATTTTCTTTCCCAAAGTAGCAGTGACAGCTGGGTCAAAGGGAGGTAGGCATTGCTTTACAGAGACCTGGAGCCATTACAGAGTTTGTCTGGCATTTAAGATATGATCTCATCTCCACTGGTGGGCACTGTGTTTATGGAATCAAATCCATAACAAGTAATGGATAGATTCATTTGGCACATAAAGTCACACTTAATTATTTCTCAAAAATCTAGAGTTATAATTACTTGTATTTAGTATACGTAATAACTATTAAAACACTTCAGTTAGTACAACCTGAAGGCTAAAAGAATATTTATACAGCACTGTGGTGGGTCACTTCCTTCCTTCCTGCAGCATTAGTCCCTCTTTAGCAATATAATTCCCTCTTCCACATACCCATCTCATTTTCTTCAAAACAATTACCCTTGTGCCCATTCCTTTAATTTATTTTGGAGATGCCTAGACTGGGAGTAGGGAGAGAAAAAACAAAGTATTTTAAATTGAAAAAAGCTCTAGACAACTTGAATGCATTTTTAACAAAGGAAATTAGAGGCAATGTGAAAAACTCTTTACATATTATCTTTTTTATAAGAACTGTTCTCCCTTGGTTAGTTCCCTGGTCTTATTATTCAAAGGAAAATGAGTTCTACCTCCCTACTCTTTTGCACCCCTTCTTTCTGACACAGTGTATTTGCTTTCAAAAAGACCTGGGAATTCTGAGCCTTTTCTGTACCTGGTGTTCTAGCTGTTACGGAAGCCTTTCATTAGATTATATAAATGGTACCTGAAGCAATAATGATGCAAAACAATATTCTAGGGGAACAATTTATTCATGCGATAAGAATTGCCTTGTTTATTTTCCATAGAAATAGGTCTGATTAATATTTCTATTTTCAAAGTCCATTAAACTGTAGTCTGCCTTTGGCAAATAGTACAAAGATTCACAGTGCTAAACAATATTTTTGTTTATGATAGGTTTTATTTACTATAATTTTATGACATAGCTTCTTGTGCTCAGGTTTTGACAATGTCAAATAAAATTTTGCTGAAAATAGAAACAAACAACATGACTGAGATGAATAATTCCACCTTCCTAGCTGTGTCCAAAAAAATGCAGTATTTTAGAGATAAGCTGAAATTACCTCATACAGCATAACATTCATCAGGTGCAAGAGCTCCCAGCCAGGATCATAAAGGCAGAAAATATAAAGGAGAACTCGAAGTACAGGGACCCTGATTAACCCCAAACTATTCTTCCATCTGCCCTTTAGGCACAATTGCCAGCCTCATGGTGGTAATAGCTCCAAAATCTGTCACCAGGTGTTTGTGAAATAACTGCACTCTAGGAAAATGCACATTTTATGAGCACCTTGTTTAGATGGCATGTTTACCCATGGAAACCCCCAAGAAACTGAGAAAAGGAACAGAATGTTCTTTAATTGAACAATATGATCTACATCATGTCTGTCACAAGGTAATTTTTGAGCATGAAGGGGTTTTTGATGAGATGGAATAACAGAGCACTAGTCCATGAGCTCTAGTGCTGCTCTTGAACACTACAGGGTGAGTACCTGTCATTTCCCTTACAAACTATGACTGAAAAGAGACCAAAACAGTGTTTACCTTTTTCAGTTTATTAATAGGATTGCTTTTAGAACATGATTTATGGGAGTATGAAATCCTGTTTCTTCCACCTCTAGAACAGGGCTCTTGGTTTTCTTTGCCTTAAAATAATCTCTTCCAAAGACAACCAAACTAAGCTACTTTGTAAAAAAAGCAAACTCTTCTCTTTTGTTTATTAGCACAGTAACAAAATACACAGTTCTTAGCACCTAGAAAGCATGCTTCCACCTTTGGCTTTAGTTTGGACAAAGAACTGTGCTGTAATGAGAGCCTGTAATGTGACAACCAGCGCATTTTTATAAATCTTCATTGAACCTCATCTGAATTGTTACCATGCTCAGGTCAGCATCAAGATAGAGATGGTGGTTCAATTTCCACCTTTCATCATGGAGGGAGTACAGAGGATCCAGAAACATTAGAAATTTACATTATCAAATTGAGAAAAGTGACATCGCTGTCCTCCCTATTTTGCATATTTGTCCTATTTTTTTTTATTATTAAAACCAAGATGTAGCAGTGGCACATTTACAACTACAACCAAACTGATTTACCATTTTTGTACTTTATTATAAACAAGCAACACTAACAGGTTGGCAAAGGGCTTCTGTCGTGGTTTAAGGCCTGCCACGCAGCTCACTCACTGCCCCCCAACTTCCTCCCTCGGCTCCCAGAGGGATGGGGAGGAGAATCGAAAGAATACAACTCCCACAGGTTGAGATAAGAACAGTCTATTAACTAAG
>WYDI02033384.1:30875-42692 GCA_009867235.2 Psittacus erithacus | reverse complement strand
ACTGAAAGTTAGAAACACAGCACTGCACCAGCTACTAAGAAGGAGAAAAAATGACTGCTGCTGCTGAACCCAGGACAGTTTCATAGTAGTCTTGGCCATTTCCAACATACCATCTTTCTGCTTTCACATCTGTCGAAACAATTACCATGATGCTCAGACCAAAACAAAGACTATTTTTGTCACCTTGCCACCTGTCAACACCAAAACACTTACCAGTGCTACAGGCACTGTTACATCATTTTGGACTTGTCTGTTGTACCCAGGCCCATTTCATTGTTTGCCTCACTGCAACATGTGTTAGATCCTGCAGTATATAATAAAAATAATTGTCCAAATCCAAACTTTTGCTAGAGCTGAACAGATCCAACATTAGAAAAATCTTCCTGTACACAGCTATTCTGAAGGTCTCAGTGGGAATTCATACACTTCCTGGATTGCCAGATGGATGGGGCTTGGAGGTATTTTAGAGACAGAAAGGGAAAGCAGATTTGAGAGGGTTTAGAGAAAGGAAGTGAGGAAAAGTACAGATTTGTGCATTCAGGAGAATGCTAACTCCGAAGTGCTTACTAAGGAAGATACAGTATCTGCTGTCTGACTGAAATGAACTCTCATAGGGCTTGAATGTATTAATCCCAACACATTCTTAGGAACACATCTTATACTCTTGATATGAGCCAAGCTCCTGGTTTTGATATTTGGGCTTTTTCTGTGTTCCGTTTTCGCATATTTGGTTTGTTTGTTTGTTGGGTTTTTTCTTTCTTTTTTTTTTTTTTTTTGGGGGGGTGGGGCAGGGGGGGGGGGGGGGTTTTTGGTTTTTTTTTTGTTGTTTTTTTGTTTTTTTGTTTTTTTTTTTTTTTGGTTTTTTTTTTTTTTTTTTTTTTTTTTTTGGGGGGGGGGGGGCGGGGGGGTGGAGGAGTTTTCTGGTTTGTTTTTTGTTGTTTTGTTGGGGTTTTTTAACTCCATTCCCTCTCTCCCCTCCTCCACCCCCAAAAAAAAGGCAAACATGTCAAAAATGACCCTGCCTGTGGCTATTCCTAGCTATAAAATCTCAGTTGTAGCTTGTAAGTACAAATTTAGGTTTGCACATGTAGTACACAATCACAAATACCACCAGCTTAACTTTCAAAGTCAAACATATTTAGGAGGTTCAAAATTGTCTTGCCAAATTGTACATCTCACAGCCAGTTAACTGCTTCTCCATTTGTAGAGGATCTCAGAACAGGAATGAAAGCTTACAGGACACTTCACTAAACAGTGTGTTCAAGATTTATCCAAGTTTCAGAGACATTATTAATTTCAAAATGGTACTTTGGATTAAAAAAAACAGTGATTTGAATTACTTTGTCAAATCACCTGATGTTGACTGTCCACCCAGTTGGGATTTCATTTTGTTTTGTTTTCTCATGGTAACTACTACCAGCAGTCCTACTTCTTCGTACAGGTATTGCCTCTGCAGCAGGGCACTCAGGACCATCATATTTAGTGGTTGGGTGCCTAGCAACATCACTTTTCTGAGGAACACAGCTAGACAAGGGAAACACAATCTTAGAGTTACTAAGCCAGTTAATCGTTCACACACAGAACACAGAAAGGTAATTCTCTGGCCAGAAAAGCTTTCTCACAACTGATTATAGAAAGCCCAATTTGAATGATGAGAGTAAGGTGGTGTTCCAGCCAGGAAATTTGCAAATATTTTAAATTAGACAATTTGAGGGTGCTAATGTTTTATATCTGCTCCTCCAGGGTATTTTTGTAATGCCCTAAACTCAGATCTAGATCATTAATTGCTAAGGACACCTATACTTTTACTAATTCATACATGGAGACTATAAGTAGTAAAAATCTCTGTGTCAAGGACAAAATTCTGCAATAGACTCACTGTATGTCAAATGTGGTATATCATGCTATATGGGCTTCTTGTTCTAGGACAGAGACTGTTGCAGGAAGCTCTAACTAATACAAAGTTAAGAGAAAAGTTTGAGTTCATAAATCACAATCTGTTTAAACTTCAGCAAGTGTTCATTTGCCCAGTTACAGTACTCCCGGGGAAAACCGAATAAACTCTCTGCAAAGCTGCAAACAGGTGCCTTCTACCAACACAAGGAAGCATTGCATTTGCCTAACTAGTAGCTGTGTTCACATCCACAAGGAGTGGCATGGACCAAATTTTATCAAAGTTTTAACTATCTTTTGAATTGTGTTGCTCATTTCCCTAATAAAACAGCAAGGAATTACACGAATTACTTGCCCTCATTCCCACGATGGCGCTTAACCATAAAAGAATCTTCTTTGTTTCTCTAGGTTTATTTTCAAATAATGAAGGCTGAAACATATCAATTGCTTATGAGCTTTACAGGCTGGTAATCTGTTCTAGTTTTGGTGTATGTTTGTTCAGTTATACACTTACATATACACTTTTATTTAAATTAATTCAACCCTAGATCTCTTGAAAATAAAGCTATTCCTTTTACTTTTTTTTTTATACCAATTTTGGCTCATTATCCAGCTGTGCTTCCCACCTGGGCAGTGGCTTGGACAGACAATTATTCTGTGAGCTCCAGCTCCACTTGAAAAACCACAAACTTGAGCCATTGTTGAGAAAGTCAATTATTCAGAGCTGTGCAGCTTAATGGCCACAGAGTACTGTGCTTAGGGTGAGGTTTCACCATGGCAAATTCACCCATCCATGCAAGCAAATTACAGCCTTAAAAACACATCTATCAGATACATCCAAGAGGAACTTCAGCACAGAATCTAGAAAACTGAACCAACAAAACCAGAACCATTTCTTTGTCGATTAGGGATGCTGACTGCAGAGCAAGGCTAAGCACAGGTCTCTGGATTTGAAGTTTTCAGGCCTTTCCTGACTCTTTGAGAGATACATGTAGAAGACAGAAATGTATCTGTTATGCATACACAGTTTTGAAGCTCAGTTTGACTGAGCTTTGAACAGTATACTGGAGATACAACTAGATTTAAATATCTTAAAAGCATTCTCATAGATATCTTTCAGTTACTGCGAACACTTTGCTTAGAGCTCACATTAGAGTGCTAACAAAGAAAGATTTTGGCCCTGAATCTCCAGCCTATGCAGATCTCAAGACAAAGACAAACTAAATGCCCAGAGAAACAAGAGACAAGCTCCCCTCCCCACTTCCACAGCCAGTGAGGTGAAAAGCTGATCTCTAGGATAAAGCTAAAGTAGCCTCCCGTAACATGCTAGCAGCTTGCTGTCCCTTGGCCTCCTTAGGCAAAGGCTCCTGTAATAAACCAGTGATTCAGAAGTTTGCAGAGCTCATGGAGGATTGCCCCTAGGGAAGAAAAAGCCCACAGGGCATTTCCGCACTGCTGTGGAGATACCTGCAAACAATATCGAGCAAGAAAAATCTCAGCTGCCCTGAGAGCTGAGCACCCAGTGCCCTCAAAAGCATCACCAAGGGGTCTTCCTCACTTTACGTGAGAGGAGGGGCTAGTTTCACACAGTTTTACTACAGAGCCAGAGGGTGATGGTGCATCACCATCATGTAGCTCCACATAGAGGCTTGGTTCCAGCTTAAAAAAAGCCCAAAACAAAACCAAACATCACTGCAGAGTGAAATCTACAGAAGCAACCATACTTATACAACCTCCAGGTTCAGAGAAAAAAAACATGACCTTCCTCACACACGCTGAAGCTGTTACTTTCTCTTTCTGGCTCGAATTGCTCTTCACTATGGTGCTTGGTCAGTGACATGCAATGATTTCATGTTTGTCAAACATCATTTAAAAACAGCACTCCTTAAGCTGGTGAAGTCAAAGCCCAAACACCAGCTTCTGTGTGAAAAGCACAAAAAAAAAATGAATACTCCCATCACCACACACCCTCAGATAATTTCCAGGCTTATCAGTGTAAATCTAACCCACCTGTGCAAGCTGGTAGAGAAGCACAGGCTGTACTTGTCAGCACAAAACAGCAGTGGAAGGGGAAAAAATAAATAAACACAATAGAAGCTATGACAAAGAAAAGCTGCTCTGTTTGCAATCAAGTAAATATCAGAAGTCCCAACAAGAAGCAATGCTGTACCCTGCATCGGCTGTGAAGAGCCCAGTGCAATAATCTTACTTTCCCCACACCTTCCTGTGAAGTTTGCTAAAGAAATTCCAAGTACATTCCTTGCACAGCATATCCTTTATCCTTTTACTGGAAACAAAAGAAAATTCATTGCCACCAGACCCTGTGCTGTAACACTGATCATATTTCAGTACAACTGATAAATAAAGTCTTACATAACCATCTTCATTCAAGACACTTAAATCTGCAGCTTCAAATCCACTTTACGCACTTCCAGTCACATAAAAGTAAAACACTTTCCCCTAGCAGAAAACTAAGGATGGTAGAAAAGGCCATGTATTCTACTGGTCCATTTAACAAATGAAACGCACTCTGCTGTAAAGTGAGAGCTGGCTCATTAGAGCTGACAGTGATCCTCCCAAGAGGATTTCAGTGAGCCAGTCTCACAGGTGAAGGTCAAAGCAGCAAAGGAATTAAATGAAGAGAGGAAGGAAGCAGCTTCTTCTTAAGGGCAGAAATCAGCTAGCAAAAAAGCTGTTCCTAATGTGGCCCTCGCTGGTTAGAAATGCTCTGTTCAAGGGAAATGCTTCCAAGACGCTTTCGGAATTTAAGTTTTTATACCTGACCACCTGTGCTGCAGGTACAGCCCCAGTGCAGCTCTTTCCTGCGGCTAGGACTCCATGAATGCAGTTTGTGCCATGTCACTGCCTGAGAAGGATAATTAACATGGGATGATCCACTTTTAAGACAGACACAGCCATACTGTCTCAGCGAGTTTTAACTCCCCACCAGGCACGCACAGCTGGCTGCAGATTGCTGAACAAGTTGTCTGGCTGCCCTCAGCAGACCTTCAACACCACAGAGGAACTGAGAGTCTAGCCAAGATAGGATCAGTTTTCATAAAGGTTTGCTTAGCACTCCTGCTTTTGCCTTCCTGCGTCCAGTAAGGGCCACAGCCTCCCTGCGGCACTGGGTCCTTGGCAGCCACTGCCCCACAGCAGGAGAGGGAGAAGTAAGTTTGCATCCCCACAAAGGGAGATGCAGAACTGGTGATAGAGGGTGTAGGTCTGGTGCATGGCTCTGGAAAGCTAAAGAGATTTGAGCCCTGGCAGTGCAGGAAGTCCTGCCTTAGGTGAGGTTTGTTGTCCACTTGTGGCAAACTCCTGAGGGAAGATGGAGCCCATCCTGCCTGGATGATCTGATTTTTGTTCATTTTCTGTTTGCTCTGCTGTGAAAATAAAGCAACACTGTTTTACTAACCCTGACTCCAGTGGAAGGAAAGGCAGCATATCTACGTTCCAGCTAATGCTTATAGTTAAACCGAGGACGTGGGTGCTGGTGCACCCAACCTGGGCAGCTCAACAGCCTGGCACAGACAATGCAGGCTGACTCTCAGCCACCTCGCACTGTGCCCAGCTCCAGGGCAAGCCAGGTTTGACTTTCAAAATCTGTGAATGCTTCAACTGGGAAAATAGCAAATTATTTTCGTGTGAGCCATTCGTCAAGTTCCCCCTCACCCAGTGTGCTTGTGACACCTTTCACGCTTTAAGAGAGCAGAAGAGCAGCTGAAAGCACAGCCCAACCTCAGCCAGCAGAGTCCCCTCTGGAAATCTTTTACTGTGAATATTTCAGCTCCTTTCCAGCACAAGTTTTAACTCCTTCCAACCAAGAACTCAAAAAGCATCTGAGCAAGCAGTTCCTGGCTGTCAGTGACCCATCACCATCTGGGCATTCTAGATTTTCCTAACAGTTCTTGGAGATAGTGAGGTGCATTTGGGTTGGCAGGGAGAAGTCTCTAAATTAAATCTGACCAGAGTGCCAGCATCCCTGGTTGTAGCCTCAGCGCTCTCCTGGCACACTTGTATGATACAAAGTCACAATTTTTTTTTCTTCTAAGCTTTCACTTAGTTAAAACGATAAGGGTTTCTCTTGGCAAGAGACAAATTAGCAGGGCTCCACTGACTATATTAGGGCTCTACTAGGGTACACAGTCTGGGGATGTGAGCGTATGAAAACAGCATTTCTCTAGAAGTAGCTCTTCACTGGTGTGTGCTAGGTCTGACAAAAAAAATTTCTCAGTAACTCTATTTATTGCAATTTTGATGAGTTGGCATTCTGGTATCACAAATTAGCATGTGCAGCTCCATGTGAGAGAGCAATCAGGACCACAGAAGCCAGACTGTTGTCACTTGATCTAACTGGGAACGAAGGCCCAAAAATAAAAATTTTAGAGAACAAGTTTTCAATTTCTGAAATGCATCATGCAAGTAATTTTGTCTATTGAACACTGTGGTCACTTTTCAGAGCTAGGAATAGTATACAGAGGGCACTTGACCTTTTTCCTCCTAAACACAAAGAGAAAGAAGTTAAATGGGTTACTGCCTGTTTCCTCTGCAGTCAGGAGGGACATGATGCCCATTTAGGCAACCAGACATGGCACTGGGGGCTCTGTGATGCCATGGGAGCTCACACAAGAATGCTCCCAACCAGTTCTGACTGTGGCACATGTTTTTCCCATATGACATGAGAGCTGGGCAGCTTTACTTTCACAAGATGTTCTAAATCTGCTAGATGAGTGAGTGACACAGAGCAGGTATATTATCTCTATGACTCAGCAAAATGAGAATCAGAAATCCAACTTTCTGATTCTCAGTCCTCCTTCAAACCATCCTCAGTAGATTTATTTGAGTGGGTTTGCCAGACTATGAGTTTTTTTGTTTGGCAATACCTCTATCTTATGCTAACAAGATCAATACAGGAGTGCCTGCTGGAAGGATGTCAAAGGTATTATCAGAAGTATGCACATAAGAACAACAGGATCTGAGAAGTGTGGCTTAGCCATGAAGTTTCACAGACTCCCATTCTTTCCATCTGATCTTCTCCTGTTGCAATCAACAGTTTCAACCCTGACACTCTGGATAACACATCTCCATGGAAGACCCAGGGGATGACATTGTATGTAATCAAATACATTCCTTGGCTCCACGCAATTTCTGTGAAATACTAAAGAAAGCCCCTTGCATACTATTCATACTTAATATAGAGCACCTACTCAAATAAACATGCTGAGGTAGAAATGAAATAATAACTAGCTCTAATCTCTTTCAAAGGTCAAAAGCCTGCAAAAATGTTTTCAATTCATTTTCAAGTGTGAGCCTACCCAAACCTGGTGGAACTCTCTCCTTTCGCTGGGTTCCTAGCATAAGGTGCTTTCTCTCCTGTGGAGCTTCACTTGCAGTGCAGGACTTCCCAGGACTTTTTCTTTTGACTCTGAAGTCTGCAGATTGAGCATCTTTCACAAGATCATCTGCCCATTGCTATCTCCCACCCTATTGACCTCTGCAGAAGGAGAGTTGGAGTCCAGAAAACACAGGGTGGATAGTGGGAAAACAACTGAGCTATTTGACTTGCAACTAAGCACAACCCAGTTAGAATTGATTAGAAAAGCTATGGTCATTCCTCTCTTGAGAGGGGAAAGGGAGAGAGGGAGAGAAGGTGAGAGGGACAGAGGGAGGAAGGCAGGGACGGGTGAAAAGAGAGAGGCAGGCAAGGAGGAAGGCAGGAAAGGAGAGAGAAGCAAAGAAGAAATCTCCTTGCTTAAGAGATAAGGAAGACAGTATCTAATCCCAGTTTAAGTTTTTCCTTTTGCGTTTAACAGAAGTTCACTCCATTGGCTCCTCTGTGCAGCTTTTCCAAACCAATCTAGCTTTCACCTGATGACCTACGTTATCCAAAGCAATCATGAAGAGAGCACGTGTACTCATGCTCTGAATTTCTTTTTAGACAGTACTCTGTCACTCTCAGGGACCCCTACAAAGGGCTACCAGGCCCCCTGCACGACAAGGCATTTCCATATGGACCAGTGCCACCCATTTTACAGCCCATTAAAGCCAAATAGTCACCTGGGGAGGTGACTGAAGAATGAAAAATGGAGTTAATCAGGCCAGGTACACAGGAGACAAAGAAAGTTGGCATGCAGTCACTCGTGCTACTCTAGCTGATTACACTGGTAGTAAACCTTGCACTGTGAGACCACATTTGCTTTCCAGACCCAAGAAAAATATGTGCTTCTTCCTGTGTTCATTAAGTCAGTATGAAGACTGGTACGCAACTCCTACAAAACGAAAAAAAGGGAGCTTTTCATGGCTGTGCCATCCTGTATGTGCCTCTCCAGCAATTTACTTCAAGTCCATTTTATTTTCTTTTTCATCACCAGAACTCTGTGCCAAAAATGACACATTAAGTATTTGGCATTCAAAAACAAACAAAAAAAAGGTGAATGGGGAAAACCCACATCTGCATAGAATGATGGTTGTAAAGAGAGCAAAAGTCATGTAAGTGCCCTTTGGAAAAACAATTTACACAGGACAAAAGATCACTGTCAATAAATGCTAATACCCTTTATTAGGTATTGCATATCTTAGTTCCATTTTCCTTAATGCTTTATTACACATTTTACCTTGTACAACACTGATGGAGTTTTAAAGCTACCTCAAAGAGTACAAGGGTGCATAAAAGAAGCAAAGAAATATTTTGATTTCCTCTTTACCAAAGAGAAGGAAACAAACTAGTGATAACAGTAAAGTGTTAAAAATGTATAATCTATTTTTCAGTCTTCCGAGTATCCTATCTACCTACAGTTACGTGGACCTACAAGATCCATGAAGTATTTCATTTTTGTAACCTCCTACAGGTGCAGCACAATTTCAGCCTCCAGGACAGTGTACGGATTTCTTGGTGAGATTTTCAGCAAACAAATTAAAACCAAACTGTCCAAGGACTGCAACATGAAACTGCAAAGATTTTTGAAGTGAATATCATCTTACCATTTACCTGTATGTATAAATCTTTAAAGTATGAAAACCTGGATAGGAGGCTTTTTACACAATTTATATGATGAAAATTAAGATAGATTTTATGTTATTCTAGCATTTATCAGCTTTTAAACCCCATGCTTCATTTAGTTAAAGAGAAGAGGGAAAGAAAAAGACAGGGATTAAAAGGTTTTGATGAAAATGGCCCTGTTTTAGGAGGAACCTGACAGAACTGTCTTTACACTGCCAACACAATTCCACACTCCATCTGGATGTAAACCACTTTAAACAGAAAGCATAGATATAACATTACAGCTTTTTTTCAGTCTGTCTGTAGAAACTGCCACATATGCAACTGAGAAAAAGTATCTAATCCAGTAATAGCTTTCCCTTTCCAAGAGGAAATATTTGAATCAGTTTTAGAAATACAGAAATAAGCGCCTAAAGGCTGAGCTATGTTCATTTTCCACAGACTTCAGAGATAGGATCATTCACATAAAAATAAAGCAACAATACAAAAACACACACTAAGATACAGAAACAGAAGTCTTGAAAAGCAGAAAAAAGAGCCCTGAAAAACTGTTATCACATACACATTCATCTCCTTTTTTTACATTCAAAGCATATGAAAGTTCCAGTCCAAAATGCATTGACAGAAAAAGTTGTTCAACTGCCTAAATATTACATTTAACACACTCACTGCTTTTCCAGGGTGTTGGTATGGATTCAGTCTCTCAGGCAGCTCAGAAGACTGTGAGCAAATAATATCACTGATAAGAAATACCATTTTCATTCTGCATATACCAACAAATACACTTTTTCTGCTTTTTCAACTGAAGCAGCCCATTACCTGCTGTGCTTTCTAAGCTCTCATCCACATTCCCCAGGAAACGGACAACATGCTGTGCAGCAGTGAGGAGAGCTCTCTTCGATACAAAATAATTCTGAACTTACTCAAGTAAATTCTTCCTACTGCATTCACAGGCTGAGCTATGTGTTAACTGTATTTATTCACCACTGAAAGACTATATGTTACAGTTAGAACCCTGGTGAATACTAAGCATTTACGTATTCTACTTTTCTTAGCTGCACAAAGGGGTTCTGTTCTTTTTCCACAGCTGTACACAAAAGAATAAAGTGCCATTTCAAATCAAACCTCTTGAAGTTACTACTTACCAACTTCTGATTATATATTCAGTAAGCCAAATGAGTTGAAAAATTTTGTTGCAGAAGACAAAAGTTACAAAAAAGCTGGCAAACTTAAAAATTAAGGGAAACTAGCAGAAATCCTTGCTTCATTCATCTACTTAAATGTTCCTGAAGACTAAAAAGGACCAAAAGAAAGTGATCTCAGCAAAGACTACATCCTCTTGTCAGTCAAACCCTGCATAGTTTCAGCCAGGCATCCGTCCAAAAAGGCATGGAATTATTCTATATTTGTCTCCCAATGCAAGTGGAAACTTTTCTACAGATTTGCGGTGAGGGCTTCAATTTTTGTAGTGGTCAGCTAGTAGAGGAATGTAATTAAAGACCCTGTTAAATGTGAGGCTGTCCACAAAGGCGGAACTGGATAAATCTGGAGATAAATAACAATTCCGTTATAGTACAGTCTGATATAGAAGCATGATAAAAACTTTTGACAAGGTTAAAAGCCCCGATGTGGTTTACTGGAAGAAAGTTGTAAAAAATTTTTCTATTTTCTTTTTTACCAGGATTGCTGTCAGGAGCAGTGGGACAACACCACGTTTTCAACAAATGTAGGCTTATCTCTTTTAATGAAATAATTCTAGTAAAAAAACCTTTAATGACATTATGCGGAAAGCTAAACATTTCTCTTACCACCCATGTTATATCTGGTATGTTACTGTTTTTATTCAACACAGGTGTTTCCTTATACATACTTTACATTTTGCCTATTGCTGACTTCTAAAATAAACCTTCTAAACCTCTGAATTTGTAAAGCATGAAAACACCTTGGAAATTATATGTTTCACTTCTGTTGCATTTAATGTTTACTCTTACAATACCAATAAGAATGTACGGCCATTTCCTGAGTACATTCAGTCTGGAAGCTGACACTGGAACTCATTGGAACTTAAAGTACATCTGCACTGATCCCTTGAGCACTCCAGATATGAGACTTTCCTCACAAGGGAAGCTTTTAGTTCAACTCCCCAAAACTCTGTCATCATCCAGGAGGTTGAACTTCAGTCTCTGCTGCCTTCTCCTCTCTGCTCCAGCTTCCTCACCCATTGTCCCTTTCACGCTTGCTCATTATTCTGCTCCCACCAATGTCCCTATGATGTCCTCCATCACTGCCCTTTTCCACTAGGCACTGATACCTCTTTTTAGTTCTCTTTGTAGCTCAGAGTCCCCATCTCCTGGTCCTGCTCACCCAGTGAACACCTTACCCTGCCTTAGGCCTTCTCCAGCCACTTCTGCCTGTGGGGCTACTTTCCAAGCTACTCTTTAAGTGTAGGAAGCTCTCTTCTGAATTAGTACATAAAGTAAGCTGGTCCTAGCTGTCATCATCCCTCAGGTCAAAGCCTTCATCCACATGCACTAGCAGACATGAGTCAACAGTAAGTTGGAGGGTTGTGAGGAACAAACAGTCTCTTTTTCACCAGAGAAGAAAAGAAGCACTTGCAGCCCCGCTGTTCCCTTGTTCTCCATTTTGCTTTTTTGTGCAAATGTTTCAAGTTTCCTTTCAGTGTGAATGTCTTTAAGGTAGGAAATATAGAATCACAGAATCATAAATTAGGGTTGGAAAGAACCTTAAGATCATCTAGTTCCAACCTCCCTGCCATGGTCAGGGACACGCCACACTAAACCATGTCACCCAAGGCTCTCTCCAACCTGGCCTTGAACACCGCCGGGGATGGAACATTCACAGCTTCCCTGGGCAACCCATTCCAGTGCCTCACCACCCTCACAGTAAAGAACTTCTTCCTT